>VDFB02352236.1:0-186518 GCA_007258455.2 Sequoia sempervirens | reverse complement strand
AGCCCAGACTAGGAGGCATTCATTCCTCGAAGCAATTCCGCAACCATTTCGGCAGCATAACATTAGCATAGACAAAAGATGTGAAATGATGCTCAATGCCTCCCTTTTATAACTTCTTGTTGACTTCTCGAAACCCTAAACTCTTCTTCAAGTCAAAACCCTAATTCCCTTCATGAAATGGCGTCCTTTTTCCTTCAAATTCAATATTGACCATTTTAATTAAATTCAATATTTTAATCAAATCATCACCTTGATAAATGCGCCCAAATTAACTTGCATTGACTTTGGAGAATTCATCAAATATTAAATATATCCTTAATGATGGCGCCACCCTTTGAGTCCACCTTTTAAAATGACATTAAGTCATTCGACTAGGCCAAGGTGATAAAATAACATTTAAATTATAATGTTATTTTTTAAGTGAAATGAGCTCAACTTCCCAAAACTGCATTTTGAAACCCGAAACTGAATACGCCACTTGAGTCAACTGAAGGGGAAGGTCAACTGCCTGAGACCATCCTATTTACTGCCAAAAATAGAATTTACTAAAAATAGTAAATTCCAGAAAATGCTCGGAATGCCGAGATGAACATACCCCTGCGAAGCTCTCTGAAAACCCAGAAAGAATCCGCCATTGAATCCATCATCCCTGAACAATGACCTCAAAAATAGGAAACCCTAATTTATCTTCCGACTAGCCTTCGGGTTCCCAAAGAAAAGGCCAACGGTCACTAGAAAGATCAGGTTTGAGAAGGGGACATTACAATCCGCCCTTCCCAAAATTGCTTGTCCTCAAGCAATACCACCACAGCTCCAGAAATTTGAAAACTAATCCATACGCAACAAGTATGATCCCTGGTTCCCAAATGCGTCTCAGGAAAAACCCACCATGCCGATGCTGCACCACTCTGATCACATCAATGAAAATATCATGCCAATGCTGCACTGACTCCCCTTGTAACTCCAAAGTGTTACCATCTATGATACTCAAACTAAAGATCTTAAAGGAGGGAAATCAAAATCATGCAACATCTCATGTCCACGATCCCCCGAATTAACAGTATCAACCATACTACTGTCAATCACCATTCTAAGCAATAGGATAGATAGTCTACTCAAATCAAACTTGAACTCTTCAGCATACCTCCACATGATAACAAACGGAAACATGACTGCAAATGTGACATCTTCAATTCTTTTTGCAAAGAGGAAGGCAATCCTTTGCAAAAGCTCAACAAATTCAAACTCAGAACTCCACATGAATTCCTTATGCCTCAACTGAATTACCATGGCACAACTATGAAGTCTGAAGAGTTTTTTCACAATTCCAACCCCAAGAGTCTCAAAATATAGATTCAAAGTATGGGGTAGCTCATTGTCATGAACCAATAATGAAAATAAACCATCAGAATTTGCATTACAAACCTCCAAAGTGGCTGAAAAACACGCTAAGGCCATCTCCATCAGAAAACTACCACTTCTTTGATCAAGAGTGAGGTACCAACTCTCCTGAATGAAGGTAACTCCATAAGTAAAGTGGCTGGTCTGCCTCCAACCAGCAAACTCGTGTCTCAAAATCTGCCCTTGTCTGAGCTGAAAGTCACTTCCAAGAACTACCGATCGTTGATCTTTCCAACCCATATTTAAAATTTCTCTCCAATCCATTTGTTGATTAACAAACAGAACCATCAAGTAGCTGGAAATGAAGGGAACAACATCAACAAGTCTGGAAATTTGTTCCTTATCCCTCCAAGAGTCTTTTCCATAAGTAATAAACTCTGATAACCTGAGTTGAGAATCCCAAGCATGGATACCCAACTGAAAGTGATTTTCAACACACTGCAAGGAAATCTCTACACATTCCCAAGTGCTAGTGAGAACCACTTGCCTTCTCACGAAACTGATGCCCCATCTAGTAAATCCTTGAAGCTTAACCATGAAAGCTTCCACCTTAAGGGAGTATGAAACATAAAGTGGCTTCAAATTCAGCTCCCAAAACTGATCAATGTGATTCCAAACATCATTCCACCCAAGGGATGGATTTTCAAGAGTGCAACTACCAAAGTCTAGTTCACCTTTTTCCCATTCCTCCTGAGTAGTAGGTCTGAAATCTTCACTCGTTGCTGCTGTGATGAAGTTACCAACAGCTACCAACACTTGTCTCTTCAACACCTTGATGTCATAGATGTTGAAATTACCTTGCTTCGTCACCTCCCATGTAGAACCTTCATCCTCAAAGCCACTTATGCATCCATTACTACTCAACATACGTGGCACATCCTCATGGAGTGATATCGAAGCATCCAAGCACTGGAAACCAGAATCAGTTTCATTCTCCATTTCATCCTCTACTTCATAGAGAGGATTATCATAACTTTTCTCATCACCTTCTTGAAAAAGAGGATTGTCATAAACTTGAAAGTCATTCCTTTCATCTTGCTGCTCCAAATCTGCACATGCAACCTTTGATTTTCTTGTGAAACCTTCAAGATCAAACTCCTCTCGAAGACTATCAATCTCATCAATTACTTGCTTGATTTCTCCAGCTCTTCGTGCATCCTCTTGCTCCTTGAAAAGTTTGAAATCTGCAAACTGGTCTTCAACCTTTCTTAGAGCCAACTGAGTTTCTTTCAACTTATCCTCTGTTGATTTAAGCTCCAAGGTGAGCTCATCAACCATACTCTCCCTTTCTTCGAAAACAATGAAGGCCTTCTTTGTAGATTCAACGGCATGATCTTGATCTTCAATCAAGTGTATGTATGCTGATTTCAATGTCTCCAAAGAGCCTCTGATAAGTTGCAAGTTAGGAAGAGCAACTTCATCCTTAACTCCACTTCGTCTCTCTTCAGACTGAGCCTTCCAATAGAGATCATCAACCAAATTGTGTGTGCGATCAAATAGGGATAGCGCTTGTACTTCTTTTCCAAAAGATACCTTGCATTGATCTTCCCACTCATGAACATGCAAAGACGGTGAACTGCTGATAGGCTGCAACTGAAAATCAGAACTTCGTTCCTTGCCTTTGCTGCCCTCTTTGCTACTCCAACATTCTTGTACTTCACCACCAACTAGCAGAGAATGCTCATCATCATAAAAAGCATCATACTCCACAAATTCTTCAACCCATTGTTTGCAATCAACTTTGTGCATTGATAAATCTGATTTGTGTTTAGTAACACTTTCAAACTCTCCATCTTCAAGAGCCATATGGTCTTCTAGCTCTTCTTCTTCATCACTGCCTCCTTGATCAAACATTAGACCAGCATCCAACCTGTTCAAGGAATCATATTTGTCCGCTGTTCGGAAAGTTTCTGTAACCACAAATTCCTCTTTAGTGGCTGCAACCACTCCAAAGAGATCATTATGGAATTTTGTGGAACAATCTTCTTCTTCAAAGACAACTTCTCCTCCAAGGGCCACCTCATAGTCTACTGTGCAACCTGGTTCTTGTTCTTCATCAGGATCAAAGGGAAACTTATCCCACACAGGCTCTTTAACATAACTTGATGCCAACACACCCGGATCCCAAATGCTAGTGGGCT
The DNA here is from genome assembly GCA_007258455.2 of Sequoia sempervirens. Classification (NCBI taxonomy): domain Eukaryota; kingdom Viridiplantae; phylum Streptophyta; class Pinopsida; order Cupressales; family Cupressaceae; genus Sequoia; species Sequoia sempervirens. The sequence continues at coordinate 182,976 of VDFB02352236.1, read as the reverse complement.
GATTAAGATGATCAATTGGAAAAAACTTATCATGCTCCCCTTGTAGTGATGACTCTTTGAATAAGTCAAGTCCTAATTCACTTAAGCTGAAATCATCCAAAAGGTTTCTCTCCAATGGCTCAGTTTGCTGATCAATCCCAAGACCAACAATGTCACCCCCGAAATGAAGTGAAGAATCTTCAATGTTTGTTGTTTGAAAAACTTCATCTTCATTATCTTCTATGGAACCCTCATGTGAGAGTATGTTGCTGATTTTTTCATGTGAGACTTCTTGGGACGTTAAGACAGCAACACGAGGAAAATCCTTCCTCATCAAATCTTCAGTATGATCTTGCATGAACTCCTTAGACTCATCACCAACATCATCACTTGCTGTCACATGCAAAGCTATGGAAGTATTATGAGGCTCTCCCACACATTCCTCAACTGTCAAGGTTTCTATATCAAGCTTACGATCAATTTGAGGTGACATGTGCACCTTGCTTGTGCCTTCTTCAATATTAGTTGACTGATTTTTCTCTTCGACATGTTCATTTGTGGGCTGCAAACCACAAACAGACACTTCTTCTTCCTTCCTTGCTCCTGCAACCATGGTATGTTCTGTTTCCTCCTTAATCATTTTCTTGATGTAGTTGACCATAGCCCGCTTTCCAGGGTGATAAGTCACCTCCCAATCCAAAAAGGTATCAAATGAAACACCGTTCTTAAACTCCTCTATCATGCTCTGATAATCTCTGTAGAGTATGTCAACCTCGTGTTCACATTTCCTCTTGAACTGGCATTCTTTAGAAACCCCAATCAAATCTGACTTCTCAGACTTAGCATAAATCTGTCTGATTCCACACCTTAACTCAGGATCCTTCAATAGCGTACATATATCATGCATTAACTCAAGCAGAGACTTCTCTGTAGTCATCTTTCTCTGTCAAGTGAACTCTGATGGGCACAGGATGGCAGGATCTTGGCTCTGATACCACTGAAATATTCCGAGCCAAATTTTTTTGTTTTTTCAATTTACCATTAACAACATTACAAAGCAGTTCACCCGTTAAGGTTAGATGAGAAAACCCAAACGTGCAAGAAAGCAACTCTAACCAGAATGGCACCGATGATGGTGAGCATTGGTCAGAGGATCTAAAATAAATTGCTTATGCTGGAAAAGGAACTCGACGCCAAGTATGTGCTACCCAATCCAAAGCGGAGTGAGGGGCGACCATATGACGGAGTGAAAACAAAACGATGCTTGAAAGAAAGATGCTGAGAAATGAAACTACTCAACACCCAGAATGTGCTTGCTAACCCGGGATGGGATAGTAGCGACCATAGGGCGGAGATAGATCTATTACAACAACTCTAATGAAAATAAGCGTTACAAATCAGAATATTAAGCAAGATTAAGAACTGCTGCCAGTACTACTGTCAGCTTACAATATGATAGAGAATTCGCCTGCCAAGAGCATAGAGTTAGAACAATTCAACGAGCATTTAGATATAGAATTCTCCTTGCTTAATGGAAATACCAAACTGATTTCTTCTCTCAAAAACCAGATTTAAAATTCTGATCAAATCAGATCTGCACCTTTAAATGCAAAACCAGCAACCCTAAAATCCACTAAAATGCTCACAACTCACTCAATACTTGTCAGAATGACATGAGACTTGATGCAAACGAATGCTAGGATGATGACAATGAAGACTAGACAAAGAAACAGCTGACAAATTGAAGTATTTTTTTTTCTAAACACTTGCCAGGCGGAACAGAATGGTACAACCTCTAGAAATGTTCTACCAACAAGATAAAATCAGATTCTTCATTATAAATCACCAAAATTTGCACAAATGGGCGCCTAGGGCATAGAAATGGTTCTAGCCAATACCCAGAACGAATATATTTTTATTTTTTGACTTATGAGCAAATACAACATGCAGCTATACTAAATCAGCAACTCCAGAACTTCATTAACATGCTAGAAATTGAACTACAAATGCAAAACTTACTACAAAACACTCAACTAAGCAAACCTCTCCACTAGGTGCTGTCTCTCAAGCACGAAGTCGAGCCCAGACTAGGAGGCATTCATTCCTCGAAGCAATTCCGCAACCATTTCGGCAGCATAACATTAGCATAGACAAAAGATGTGAAATGATGCTCAATGCCTCCTTTTTATAACTTCTTGTTGACTTCTCGAAACCCTAAACTCTTCTTCAAGTCAAAACCCTAATTCCCTTCATGAAATGGCGTCCTTTTTCCTTCAAATTCAATATTGACCATTTTAATTAAATTCAATATTTTAATCAAATCATCACCTTGATAAATGCGCCCAAATTAACTTGCATTGACTTTGGAGAATTCATCAAATATTAAATATATCCTTAATGATGGCGCCACCCTTTGAGTCCACCTTTTAAAATGACATTAAGTCATTCGACTAGGCCAAGGTGATAAAATAACATTTAAATTATAATGTTATTTTTTAAGTGAAATGAGCTCAACTTCCCAAAACTGCATTTTGAAACCCGAAACTGAATACGCCACTTGAGTCAACTGAAGGGGAAGGTCAACTGCCTGAGACCATCCTATTTACTGCCAAAAATAGAATTTACTAAAAATAGTAAATTCCAGAAAATGCTCGGAATGCCGAGATGAACATACCCCTGCGAAGCTCTCTGAAAACCCAGAAAGAATCCGCCATTGAATCCATCATCCCTGAACAAGGACCTCCTCAAAAATAGGAAACCCTAATTTATCTTCCGACTAGCCTTCGGGTTCCCAAAGAAAAGGCCAACGGTCACTAGAAAGATCAGGTTTGAGAAGGGGACATTACAAACCCTCTGATAAATCTCCCCCAATCTGCACAAACTTGACCTTTGGATGAAGCCAACAGTTAAGCATCTTCAGTTGATAGTTTCACAACCTCAGAATGCTGATACAATGAAGAAGCTACGCTCTCCAATGCTGAAATGCTCTGGGTATGCAGAAACCCTTGGGTTCCCTTCTCCAAACGCCAAAGAGAAAACAAAAGACAAATATCAAATGCTCCCCAGAATGAATCGAACTTTTCCTTGGCTTCATTATATAATCCTCAAGAGGTCAATTCCCTCCTTTTTGCCTTTTCAATCATTTAAAATATTATTAAGTTCGCACTTTAGCATTATTAAAATATTGTCTCAAAATTGGTGCCCAAATATTTCATTAAGATGGCCCCCTTTTAATGACTAATGACCCCTCAAGTTATAAAGTGCAATTATAACTTAATAATATGACTTTATAATATTAATTATTATTAAAGTCACCTTTAATAATAATTAAACGTTATAACTTTGGCAATACTCCTTATTTTTTCAAGCTGTCTGAATTCCGGAATCGACATTGCCAATATATCACATTCAGGTGCCCTGCTATAAATAGAAACACAGACTGAATGACTTACTATAAATAGTAAGTATGAATAACTGAGTCTTGGAACCTTTGCAAAGGCCAAGCCTGAACCAAACTCTGCTCTGAAGGAGAAGGCAACCAGATAACTGCCAAATAGGACCCTATGAACAACCCCATTAGCCTCTGAGGGTCAAATGATAGGCTAATCCTCCAAACTCTGATGCTCGCAAAAAAGGGGACATTATAGAGAAACATCCCCTGATCATGCAATTTTGTCATGTTTGCCAGTCAACTTACGCTTGTTGCATGTTTTTCTTGTTGGTGCCTTCATTTGACTTTGGGTCGGTTGATTTCCCAGTTGTTTGTGCTTGGAGGATGCAAATGATATTTCCAGGGTGAGTCTATTGGCTTCATCATCATTTGAAATAGCTGAAATATTCGTTCATTGTTCCCTGCTTCTGCATACAACATTATCAATGGGAAAAAAGCAGCAAGATGACAAATAAATTTGCTTGCAGACTGGGTAGATAACATAGGAGACAAGAATGCATTGATTTTTTTGGCTTCTGCACCTAATGCAGTGACAAACGTCTTTAGTAAAACATGGGAATAGGTCCAAATGGTGAGTTTGGTAGGGCGTAACAGGAGATAAGGGAGTAATCCCTTATAAATAATACCAGTACTGTACTTTATGAATCAAGAACTAAAGATTCTTTTTAGCATGACAAGAAGAGTTTGCAATTCCTGTATTGTAGATGTGAGGTCTTAATGGCTCAATGCTTGTCTACCTGGATTGGACATATGAAGTCCAAATGGTTCTATGCTTGTCTATCTCAGGTACAGTACGACTAAGCGCTACAATGAAGTTGGTCCTATCGTTTTGTATAAAATATGGGACATGAACCAAGGGTTGCAGTTTGTGTTTTTTCTGTATCTTCTGTATCTTGCAACATTCATATATTGCATTGGATGTGAAGTTGGCCTTGGAATTTGGATATTGATCAGCATTAATTGAAGTTATACCACTTATTCTTCTCTTTTACAATTTTACTGAAATGAATTTGAATTTGAACATTTTGTTATGCGGAAGTGCTTGAGAAAGAATGAAGTTTAAGTCAGGACTCTTGATAGTAAATGGACAATTTTGCTACAGAATGGTAGAACTATACAATAGGTTAAATGTAAGTTTGAGAATTGAATTTGTTAATTTACTAATGAGTTGCATGTTCTCTAGCAATCACACGATATATCTACTAAGATTTATGTTCATTCTTGAAATGTGGGGTTGGAAAGTTTAGTTTCATGATGAGTAATCATGCTTGCTGTTATCTGTTGTGTAGAGGGAGTGAAAATGGCAGAGACTCTTCACTGTTTTCCAAGTAATTGCAATACTCTTATATCTATTATTTTGAGTACCTTATTTCTTGTCCTTCACTAATATTGCAATTGGTGGGCATAAAAATGTTCTACACAGATTTGAAGAGAACAGTGCAGATATTCTTCAGGTAATTTAAAAGTTACTATATCATATGGAAGTCTTCTCTTGCTTTTTTCTCTATTCAAGATAGGATTGCTATTTCATTCCTTCAGCTGATTCTGCTAACGTCTATCCAGGCTCCATTTCTATCTTCAGATAGAGGATCATCAACAAATAACGATATCATGAAACTTTTTAATGATGCACAACAAAGTAAGTATTACAGCTTAGCTTTTCAAGACACATAAAAAAGGTCTGGTATAGTTCACATATCCTGGCTAGTAAACTTTTTCATATTTTAACATGGTGGCAAGGCTGTACGTGTTCATTTATTTAATATAGCCCATAATTCTGACACATTTTACTTTGTTAGATATCCTATACTTGAACAAACAGCGGCTTGTGGCTATGGAGGAACTCAAAAGAGTTTGCAGAGAAAAAGAATTATTGGTTGCTAGATTAGGGCAGCTTGAGGCAGAATCACAGTCAAGTACTGCTGAGTGTGAAGTCCTTAAACAAAAACTCAGTTTGATGGAGACTGCGGCAATGGCTGGAGGTGATTATTTTCCTTTTATAATCACAAGTATTTTGCTTCCTATTATTTAATAGTATATATGCAAATATCTTGTCTCTACTACTGTTAATTCCCCAAAGAGGTTGCAGATAGAGGGATTTTTTGGTGTTTAGTCTGGTGAAATTCTAAACGTAGATGCTCCTTATGATCTAGATATGGCTTGCCAACAAATCTGAAAATGCATGCTATGTATGTGTTAAGCATAGTTTTTATGCAATAAGTATTTTGTATCTTTCTGATTGTTTGTTTCCTGAGATTTTGTGGCAGGCATAGAGTTGTAGTTAACTGTCTTTACAGTTTGATCCTTTCATTCATGTGTCTCTTTAGTGTTCCAGGGCTTATTATGGATTATCTTGTAAATTGCTTATGATTACATATACAATTCTCAAAATGCATCAGATTTGAGAAACTATGTTTTTAGTCCTACAAAAGATGGGCAAATTATATCAATGTTATGGAGCATCTTATTCACAAGTTGTGTGGACGACTTTCTGACAGGTGCATGGAACCTTGCAAACAAGAATAAATCCAAAGTTAAGGGAGACCCCCCATCAATTTTCAGTGAGATTTTACTAAGAATTGATTTGATGGTCGTGGCGGGTGCTATAAGTACAGCACAGGCATCTGAGATGAGAAGTTTGGTTGCAAAAAAGGATCCTGTTCTAGCAGAAACTTTTTATAATCTTAAGACCTCGAGTGAGAAGGAGCTTGTTGCGGGCCTTCTTCCTCTTTTGGACCAAAAGAGACGGTAGGATTATCTTACGTTTTTGTTAATTTATATTCTTCTTTATACAATAACCACCAGAGCTGTAATGTGTTTTAGAACTATGAGCTTCTCTATCTTCTTTTCTTGAACAATTTTGTAAATCATGACTGAAATAACTATGCTTATGCCTATAAACCGACACTGTGGTATATATATCATTCAGACTTGGGTGAATGTTGATCACATATACTTGTACTGTGCACTCTGGAAATTTTTTCTTGCATTGCGACTGGGAAGAGTTAAACTAGCCACTTTTCTCTTGTAACATATGGACTGAAGATTGATATCATTGAAGGCAATGAAGTATAGCTTTGAGTACACAATTTAATATAAAAATTCAAGCATTTCATGTAATGTTACTTTTGCATTGTTGTAGGCTACTGAAAAAACAGGGAAATATTCTTCACGAAAGGAACAAATTGGAAGCAGATATGTCAACACTGATGTTGGATTGGTTTTAGTATATTTGTCAAGCAATTCTAGGTATTAAGACTCTTCATAGGAAGATGCATCTGATGAAAATATTGTTTTGGAATCAGATTTGGATTCATTATAATATTCATTGACACCTTTGAAGAACAATTGGGAAACATTCCTTTGGATGGTGAGGTTCAAGGCAATGGAAACAAAGGGTAGATTACCACACATGGAATGGGCTAAGCATGGATGTTTTATGGGATGATGTTATTAACCTCTAGCATGTTTTCACTGAATGCCAATCAGAGTGAATAAAGAATGTAGCAAACTAGATAAACCCACTGAATGAACTCTGCCCTTTTTTTCAAAATGTTGTTATTGTCAGTAGTTATCAAACCAATTGCTTGGAGCCCATGGAGTTAAGTGGGCTTCAATTGCAATTAATGGGATTTATTGATATCTATAAAAACTTTCTACATTGAAGAACTACTGAATAAGATGAAAGCAATAGAAACAGCTAGGTAAGCTTTGGCTAGACATTACAATGAAGATAAGGGCATTGTGGCATTTGAAGTAGAGTTGCATGTCCAAGAGGTTGAGTTCAATTGGTTAAAAGGTTGGATTCTTATTTTAGAGACCCAAGTTCAAATCCGCAAAGGGACATCTAAGGTGGAATCTTTAAGTTGTGACTCTTCGTCTTCCATTGTTGGCTACTAGTGTTGATTTTTGAAGTTGTGCCTCTTGGTATTTCATTGTTGTCTTCTAGTATGGATAACCAAGTTGTTATCTAATGTTAATGCTCAAAAGGAGCTAATTAATGGTGTAAAGAGCTTAGCATTGGTCTTATTAGTGCTCATAAGGAGCTAAGTATTAGTCTTATTTGTAACCAGTTGCTCACATGAGCCATATTTGTAAACTTCTTGTATATATAGAAAAAAAGTAGAGTTGCATGGAAATGGATTCAAGATTGGATATATATCTATCTATGTCTATATCTAAGTTACCGGTCTTCGTATTGGTTCGAGTTTGGGTTCGTAGGTTTGGTCAAAAAATTTTTGAGGGTTGGGTTCATTTTGGGTTTGTCCATACAAAAACATATAAAAATTACATATATAAGACTTTTCTTTAATAAATAATAAATAAATATAGTAAAATAAAAAAAAATATCTAATATCCATTAATATAAATATAAATAAAAAATAAAAAATATAGTAATATGATTGTATATATATAAGAAATGTAAAGATACATTAATATAAAGTATATAAATATAATATAAATTAATATTAATGTGAAAATATTTATAACTTATATTAATATTCATAGTATTCATATGGGTATTAATATATTTGAAAATGAATTAAATCTATTAATAATTATATATTTAAATAAATGATTTAAACTAATAAATGTTAATATTAGAAAAACAATAAACATTTAAATCGAAAGGATTCATGGAAATACGAATAGGCTACAAACAGGCTACATTTAGAAGAGCTTGGGATCAATACCATAGGTTGAGCATGTAAACAACTCCAACTGTCGACCGAAAGGTCTTAATAGGTAGGCGCTCAAAAGGTTGATTGGAAAACTCTATGGTATAGGACAATTCAGAAAACTTTGTTGCAAACAATAAAAACCCTAACCCTTTTTTGGTATGTATTTTAGGACGAATTCCAATTTTTAAAAAATTTGCTAAATTTCAAATTTTATGGATTAAAATTGGTGGATCTTTTGACATAATGTGAAGAAAAAATGTCAAAATTTGTTTAGGTTCTCCTGAGTTCGTTTGGGACAAACCTATAGGCCAAATCTTGAACCCTGGCCACACCCCTGTCCCCCCTGCACTAGACCAGTATCTGGAGCTGAAACAGATTGTACTTGAACCAGCAAGGTTACAAGGATGAACTAGTAACATCTATATAGAACATAGCTTTAAAAGTATTTATTTATATATATTTTGCTTTTTATATTTGATTTTATAATATTTATTTTGTTATATTATGTTTGTGTCTTTAGTGATATGTGTGTGCATGTGTTTAGTGATTGTTCGTGTGTGTTGTACCCATGTTAAAGACTCGTATTGTGTCAAGTTTCAAACTAAAATCTGCATTTACCTACCCATAACATGTTTTAGAATCTTGCTGGCTTCACACCATCTTGTCATTCTTTGGTCTTTTTCCAACCCTCGTAGGATCATAAATTTTGAACGCTTGGAGAATTGAATGCACTTCAATGAATAATGTAAAGTTTTGAAATTGAATTTTGGTATAAAGGTGTGTATGGTAGAATAGCAACAAACCAAAGTTACAGGAAGTTTCATGTATTAGTGTATGAGTAGGGGTGGAATGATCACTTACATACAGCAAGACTTTGTTGTCTTCATGTGGGTTTTCAGAATGGAAAAATGGTCCATAACAGCCTTCTTCAGCTTCTTCCTTCATATATTATATTAGCAATAGGTCAAAACAACTAGAATGTGAGCTATCTAGAGCTACACGAGAGCATCATCTTGCTAGTTTCCATTCTCGTTGGCAACTTTTGGTTTCCCCGATTTACTATATATCATGTTCAAGAGCATACAATTTTGATATCTTGTTTGCAGCTTTTGGTCTGAGTATACAAATATGTTTTAATGTGTTGCCATTGTGCCTCGAACGGTCGGCGAAACCGGTGGTTCGCAGTTCGGTAGCGCTAGTTCTGTATTACCTTGCGGCACTCTTCAGCCAAGGGCCCGGTCTGTACGCTGGGTACCAGTGGCTCACATATGCCCGTGGGTACGCGGACCCGGGGGTACCAGCCGCGTACCCGGGCGAACCCCTGCGAACCCACGGCCCAGCACTTCAAAAGTGGGCCCAAAAGTGAAAAAAAACAATTTTTTAATTTCTATTTTGCTACAAAACCCTAAAACGACCCAATATGAGGCCTTTTAACACTAAAGCATTTCATTTTTACCTCTCATTTTGCTCTCTCCATAATTTGTGTCCATCTTAGCATTTTGAAGGGAGGTGATTGCATTTGAAGGAGATCGATTGTGGAGTGGCAAATAGCTTCTACAAAGGAGATTTAAGTGTTCAAGGTATGCATTTAAACCCTATTCTTCAATCTTTTGATGATTTTTTTTAAGTTTCTTAGTTTTTGATGAATTTTTTCAAGTTTGTGAAGAAGTTTTTCAAATATATATATATTTTTTTTCATTTTTTTTATAGATTGCAACAATGGCAAGTAGTCAAAGTTCAGTGGGTGGGGATGGAAGCCAAAAGTTTAAAATTGATAAAGGATCTCCTTTATGGAGACATACCACACGAATTTCACAAATTCCTGGAGGTGGGGGGTTTGTTTGGAAGTGTAATTTTTGCAATGTACAATATAATAGCTCCTACTACCGAGTAAAACTTCATTTTATGGGCCCTGGTGGTAAAGGGATTAACATGTGTGTGGGTCCAGATAAGAAGGGGTTATCTACTGTACAAATAGCAGGATTTATAAAAGAACAAGAAGATGCCGACAATTCAATTGCAAGAGGAAAACAAACTAGTTATAGTTCCGGAAAGAAAAAACAAACATTACCCACTCATCAGATAGTTAGGCCCTCTAGACATCCCTTCTTGTCTATACCCTCTACGGAAGAAGAAGATGAAGAACCAGAAACCACCACCCGCAAGAGAGGTCCATTAGAGAAAGCATTTAAAATGGAGGCAAGAGATATTGCTGAAGAAAAAATTGCACGTTGCCTCTATGCCAATGGTCTTCCATTCAACTTGGTGAGATCACCATATTGGAAGGACATGGTGTCAGCAATAAATAGTGCACCTCCTGATTTCACAAGTCCTGGGTATGAAAAGGTGCGTACCACCTTATTGCAAAAAGAGAGGAAATATGTAGAGGCCCAACTAAAACCAATTAGAGATTCTTGGGTTGAAACAGGTGTATCTATTGTTTCCGATGGATGGAAAGATTGCAAAAACCGTCCATTGATTAATGTTATTGCAGTGTCCCCCAAGGGGGCAATGTTTTTGAGGGCGGTTGACTGTGAAGGGCAAGTGAAAGATGCAATGTTCATTTCCAGGATTCTCATTGACTCCATAGAGATGGTGGGTAGTGAAAATGTTGTCCAAGTAGTTACGGACAATGCAAAAGTTTGCAGGGCTGCAGGTGCTTTGGTAGAGGCCAGATATGAGCACATCTTTTGGACACCGTGCACTGTACACTCCCTCAATTTGGTGATGCAAGCAATTGGCACCCAAATAGAGTGGGTGAAAGAAATATACCAGGAGTCTGAGGAGATCCAGATGTTTGTGACAAACCACCATATGTCACAAGCAATTTTCAGAACTTTTTCAACATTGGAATTGTTGAAGGTAAATTTTAAAATTTAATATATTTAGTTTCATTTATCATTTATGTCATGTTTTACATAATTGAATAAAATAATTTTTTGCATTATTTACATATTTTAAATGTGTTATTAACTTACTATTAACATGTTCTTAGGTTGCCGAGACCCGGTTTGCATCTCACACAATTGTTCTGAGACGACTTGTGAAGGTGAAAGATGCATTGAGTCAAATGGTTATTAGCAACCAATGGAGTATATGGAAGCAATCAAATTCAGAGAGGGCCCAAAAAGTCAAGGCATTGATCTTGAATGACGATTGGTGGGATCGTGTGAATTATGTATTGGAATTCACCGAACCTATCATGTCTATGCTTCGGTTTGCTGATACAGATGAACCATGCTTGGGGATGTCTATGATAGCATGGACACAATGTTGGAAAAAATAAAAATAGAAATACAAAAAAAAGAGAATGATCCTGAAGACACCTTGTACAAAAGGGTGGAAGCAATTGTTCTTCATCGTTGGAACAAGATGACAACTCCATTGCACCTCCTTGCATATGCCCTATCTCCGAGGTACTATACCACTGAAGTGCTTTCTATCCCAGGGAGAATACCGCCATATAGAGATGCTGAAGTTGCTAATGGGTATAAGACGGCATTTAGTAGAATGTTCAGTGATCCAGAAGTGCATGCAAGTGTCATGAGAGAATTTGGAATGTTTGTCACAGGAAAATCAAAAAATCATACCGCTTCTGTTGCTAGAGACCAATACAAAATGGATGGTCTTACATGGTGGTACCTCCATGGTCAAGATTATATGTACCTCCAACCTCTTGCAATCAAGATCCTCTCACAAGTAAGTTTTTTTTTTTTTTGCCACTTGTATTGTAAAATTTAACACTTAACATTCTTGAATTTATCTTGCATTTTTATTTTATTTTTAATTTTGTTGGTTTTCTCTCCGTGTTGCAAGCTCTTTTCTCGCCTGAACGGAATTGGAGTACATACTCCTTTATCCACTCAGTGAAGCGTAACCGGTTGGCTGCAAAAAGAGCTGAAGACTTAGTGTATATTCATTCCAATTTGCGTCTTCTGTCACGTAAGGATCCTCAATACAGGCAGGGGGCAGCGAGGCTTTGGGATGTAGCACCCGAGTCTACTGACTTGGATGCAACCATTCAGGATCTTGTTAGAGCCACTATGGATGATGTGGGTGATATTGATGACATATCACATGGTGTTGGATCCGCTTTGGGTTCAAATGATGATGATTTTGAAGTTGAAACCACTCAAAATCCAAGTCATGATGATTCTGACAATCCTTTTGATGATTGATGAGCATATGAACAATGAACATTGAATCATGTTTCAAATTTTCAATGTTTCATGAACTACATTTTGTAATTCAGTAATTTTATTTGAATATTTTTCAACTATCAATTGGCATTTAATATTTATCTTTGGCATTTGGCATTGATCAATGATCAAGTATCATACTATGAAATGATTTAGTTTTACAATTCTCTATATTTCTCTTATTTTTTTGTATATATAATACATATATATATATTTATAATATATTAAATTATTAATATATATATATATATATACACACGTACCCATACGTACCCAAACCCCTAAAAAAATTTTGCCCGTACCCACGTACCGGGTTCTCGTACCCGAACCCGTCCCCGAACCCGAACCGGTAACTTAGGTTTTAATGTTTTCCTTCTGCATTATTTATAATAAATAATCGGTAGACAGTTCTATTAATTGATTAAAGATGATTTTTATTTGTCACATTTAAGATGCTGCTTCCCATTGATTGCCTGGTTACTTGTGAATTGTAATAGAGCTTCTTTTTATTCTTACCCAGGTTGGCTTCTTTGTGGAAAGTTCTTAGTCTGGCTTTATTCATTCTGAAGTCTTAGTTTGGAACCAGATAGTCACATTGTTGTCTGTCAACCTTTCATAGTCTCATGTGCCATTTCATAGTACAATGTGAAGAGCACAAAGATTTACTGAGAGAGGGGGCCAGGGAGGGGGTGTGGGGGTGAATCAGTAAATCAAAACACACTTTTTCTTTCTTAACTTTTACCAACTTTTAACTCTAACACAATATCAACTTCTTGATATGGAACAATGCAATGAAGTTGACTTCAATTGATGTATGAAATGTTTAAATGATTTTTACAAAAGAAAGTAGGCACCAACCTACTTGAATTATTAATGAAATAGTTTAGTAGGCTCCAACCTACAAGGAGCACCAACCCCTTAAACTTATTTAGTAGGCACCAACCTACAAGGGGCACCAACCCCTAATGTGCAAGGCACCAACCTACAAGGAGCACCAACCCCTAATGTGCAAGGCACCAACCTTGACTAAATGATGGATGTAAGATGACTGCCTTCAATCAGATCTGCACTTCCTCTATCCTCCAATCTGCTTTGTGATGAATGCTATCACTTTAAGCCCACACAAGAAGATAGAATTTCTGACCTGAAAATGCTTACACTCTACAACCACATGCAACTTTGATTTGAATACCAAATATGTATGTTGCTCAAGAGTTGCAACCTTCTAATGGAAGAACATATCTCTATTTGCACCCTTTTCAAATCTCCCCCTTCATTAAACTGAATTAGTTTTATTTCTGTCTTAAACACTTTGATTTTGTTTGATTACTTCTTCTTTGTTTATTAAATCTGCGTGTAGGAATATCTCTTCAACAAACAAATCAAATAAGACACATCCTTCAGATTTTACAATGAATGATCATATCTTTTCAAGAGCCAATTGAATGAGCATTTTTGGTGATGCATCGTACCATTTGGATGGAGACCGAATCATCTCTAGATGAAGGAACACGTCTTGATGGGAAGTAAAGACGTCTAATCTGAAGATAAACACGTCTTTTGGTTAAAGCTTAATCACCTTTGTTTGTTGAAGACGTCTTATCTGGAGAAGAACACGTCTTTTGATTAAAGATTAATCACTTTTGTTTATTGATTTTCAAAGAGACGCCTTGGAATATCGATTTGCATGACTTTTAAAAAGACTTTTATCAAATCGGTTCATAACAAATCAGATTAGCAACTTTGTGTTTGTCTTGTTCTTTTAATAATTGGAGTATGATTCGGGTTGTTTTCTTAACAGTCGATTATTATCTTGTGTTCTCTTAATAACTGGATTATGATTCTCAGATTCTTCATCTTCGATTATGTACCTTAATAACTGGATTATGATTCTCAGATTCGTCATCTTTGATTATGTAATTCTCAGATTCTTTTCAGCATCTGATTGAGCCTCCAATCTGTATGTGTCAAAATGTCAGATTCATCATCTTCGATTATGTAATTCTCAGATTCTTTTCCAGCATCCGATTGAGCCACCAATCTGTATGTGTCAAAATGATGTTCCTTGGAAATCTGAGAACACAACTTCAAACTGTAATGCAACTTCAAACTGTTTCTTGATTTGCTTCAGCAATCTTATCACCAAGAGATTAGGTCTGGTCATCATCTTAACATCTAAGATCAGATCTGTGCATTGCTCATGAAACTTTTAGGTATGCATCTGTTTGACATCAATGGCAACTTTTCAACACAATGGATTTTGAAGCTTTGGCTCACTTGTATCTTGATATATGATGAATTGATGACATGCTAGAAGATCTATAGCAAACTACTCTGAAATGTTATAAAGGTAAAAATCATGCTAAATGATAGCACTGCCGCATTACTTTAAAATTTGTTCTGGAAATTGATAATGATTCAATTTCATGTAGGAAATCAAGAAGCAGTCTTTGAATTTTGTTTCTAACAAGGAATTATTTCTTGCTTCTTCGGGAATCTTAACACTAAATTCAAATAATAATCATTTTCTTAGACTCATAAATCTACATATTGATAGTGATTAATATATCAGCTTCTAGAACTCCTTGAAATGAAAGTCTTGAATTGGTTATTTTGTTTGAACTACATATCATTTGTTAAAGTTAACAGAAATAGTTTGTAGTTCCAAGAATGCAAGAACAAACCACAAGTACTTGGAGAGCTTTCTTCATGAAGCAAATGAAAATCTGTGAAATTCTATGTAGTGTGTGTACTCTAATACAAATTTTCTTGAGAGCAAAATATATCAAAGCAACAGAATATTATGTAACAGTATGCTGGCAAGGAAATGAATTGAAGCCATACAATTCACTTCTTTCATGCTTTTTGGTTGCTGCTAATTGCATTATGAAGTTTTTTGATTTTATTAAGTGATTAAATCTTGAAAGGAAACTATTCAAGTTAGCATTGTCTTTTTAATGCAGTCTACCTATAGAATTGTACTAATGCTTGCAATGGAACCAACGTCAAGTTTTCCTTACAAATATTTATGTAACAGGAAGCCATTACACATAGTACAAATATGTACTGAAATGGCACCACTCACTGATGCTGGAGCTGTAGCATCACATGTAACAGAATTGTGCCGTGCATTGCGGAGAAGAAATTATCTGGTAGAAGTAGTTTTGCCCAAGTGAGTGTATGGGTATTGTTTTCAGCATATGTTTATTTTGCATCTTTTCATAAGATTTTGGATGTGATCCCAATTGCGCATGGTACTGGGAAACACTTGCAGCTTTTCTGGCCTTCTGAATTCAATTTTTCTGGTCCTGATATGTTCTCTCTGGATGCACTAGTTGAAATGTATTTTAATATTGTCCAAAGAAATTTATTCATACTATAACTTTATATAGTTAGATACAAATTTATGGGATGTCCAAGTGTGATCATTTCTATTGCACTTTTCTTTCTTCAAAATTTTCTTGGCATTATTTTCACATACAATTATCTATTATTGTTGATAGCTGATGTTATTGCTGATAAGACAAGCAAATTTGCAGATGTTTAACAAAATCTAGATGTTTCTCAATTTCCTAATTTTATCCTTGTGTGCCTATCAAATAATTTCTTTTCTTTTCATCTATTGACTTATGCAATAAAGCATTTGTTTCTTGTGTAAAATATTGAAGCTTTTGTTGGCATTTTAATTAGAACTTCAATTTTTGTGGGATTTGACCTTTGTGTATTTTTATGTCATCTCAAGATGACTGCCACAAATAGCTATTTATGCCAATGACATTTTGTTTCTTCATATGTTGGTAATAATTACAATGCAAGGCAACTCAGCACACAAGCACCCCTAATCATTTGTTAGTAGGAGGAGGAATGATGAATGTTCACTGCTTTTTGGCAAAGCTTTTCAAGCATATAATTCCTTATAAGTCAGTCTTTATTTTTCAAGTTCGGCCAATGCAAGATTAACACTAACACAACCCAATCATGTATATATGTGAAGTATTTGAGGCTTTCACATGCATTTTGATTAGAGTTCTAATTTTTCTTTTGTGGGATTTGAACCACATTTATTTTCAAGTCTTCTCAAGATCACCTTTATGAGTAGTCATTTACACCATAGACATTTTAATTCCTCATGTTAGTGATAATTACAAGCCTGAGGACTCAAATAGTACACAAGCACCTCTAATCATTTGTTGGTAGGGGTAGGAGTGATGAATGTTCACTAGTTTGGGATTTTTCCTTTCTCCCCTATTTCCCCATTTGCAAAGCTTTTAGAGCATTTAAAGCTTTGTAAGTTACCTTTATCCAAAAAGTCTAATAAATGTGTCATGTCCCCTTCCAGTTGACATCTCTCAGTGCTTTAGATTAGCCTATTATGTGACCCTTGTAGGCTGATAGGGTGGATAGAGGGTCTTGTTGGAGTTTGGTTTGGCTTCGGTTGTCAGAATCTACCAGTTTGGCTTTCGTTCGGGGTCGTTCGGACATCATTTGCTTGACTTGCTATTTTTAGTAAGTAAAGTCACTCAGCGGAGCACCCCTGCTATTTTTAGCAGTATGGTCTGGTCGTATGCAAATTCAATCACTTATTCTCCAGCTTCAGACGGTTCGTTAATCGGACTTATTTTGAGGAAGATATTAATATTTACCTGTCAAATTAAATATTAATTATTTTGAAGCTTATATTATAAAGTTATAATATTATTTAATATTATAACTTAAGTGATTTTTAAAGGGGTCGACCAACATAAAGAAGGGGCCACTTTTCAATTATATTTTATAATTAAAAGTGCGTTCGAGACTTTGGAAAAATTAAAAGAAAAGTTCGAATTTTATTTAAATGATGCTTTATTTGAGAAAAGTCGACTTCTTGAAGAATATAAGGATTTCATTGGGAAAAGAGCTCATTATGTTATGAAATTGAATTTTTGCCAAGTGCTTCTTCTGAGAACAGAGCCAAGGGTTCCAGTTTTCATCCTGCATTGGAGAACGAACCATCTTCAGTGTCTGCAGTTCAGAGGCTTTGAAATATCAGCTGATTTATTGCCTGTCAGAGAGATAGCTTTATCCAGAGGTTATCACGGAGCTTCACTTTTTGAATTATCTTCAGGGTTTTGATTTGAAACTCTTTTGGGAAGGGTTCTTTATTTAGGCGTCCATTTTCCAAGCTTCAGGCACATCTTTCAAGGGCCGTACAGATTACTTACTGCTGTTGCTGAGCCGTACTTTGCTGCTGCTGGGCCGTACCTGCAAGTACATGCCGTACTTTTCATGCAAGGTTAAACGCCTTTCCTTTTGGCAGTCTGTCTTCACCAACAGGGGCGCATATTCTTCTGGATCCATTTGCAAACATCAGACGGAAGGAGAAGATGTTTTCTAGCATGGCCATACCATTTCATGGTCATCTCAGGGTGCTGCAATAATCAGGTTTTTTCCACATAAATGTTGTTGCTTTTTAGCTTGCATGTTATCAGATCTCAGTTGTAATAAGCCTAGAAGATCAATAAACAGTCTGGCATCATTAGATCCAGTAGTTTCCATCATTTCTAGCACTGTAATATTTTATTTAATTTTTATAAGCAATTTTCCTTCAAATCGCACTTCATTGGTTTATGCAAAAAACACAAAAAAGTAAAAAATGTTCAAAAAACAAGCAAAATCAATCAGTTTCAGAAATAGCGAGAACAGGGGTTTCTACAAAATGTGGTATTAACCCATGTTAGCATTGTAATTTGTCCCTTTCGAGACAACAAAAAAGTGAAATGTGTAAGGTAGACAAGTTTGAATTTGAATGGGAAGCTCTCTTTTTGAGAGTGAAGGAAATGATATTATTCCCTTACATGGAAATTAAAATAAACCTAGAACTAGTAGGATTTATTTGAGTGTGCAATATAAAGAGATTTAAGGAAATCTATTTTTTGTTCTTAGGTTAGGGCTCAAGCAATTCAATACTCCTACACAAGACAACATGTTTTATGATTTTTCTTAATACAAAAAATCTAAAAGATTAGTGAACAAACACTCACACTTTTCAGCTATAGATAGAAACTAAAAAACATGAGTACAACACAAGATTGAATTGAATTGAAGGTACTGTTGTGACCTTTTCACACATCACCCCATTCAAAATGGGGACCCCCTAATTTTTGCTCCATTTGGGTCTTTTGGCTTTGGTTTCGCCGTTGTCTCTCATTTGTTCCTTTTGTCTTTCCGGGGATGTGCCTGTCTTTGGGCCTAAGTTGAAATTTTGGCTAAGTTTGTGAAATTTTTCATTCTTCTGGCTAGTTTGGGGTTAATTTAAGTGAGCAAATTGAAATCTGAGCTTGGCACTACATTCAGAAAGCGTCAGGAAGGTTCCCATTAAATTTTCACTAAATTCTGACAACTTACTATTTTTAGTAAGTACTCAATCTGGGACCTTTTTCTCGGGACTTTTGAAATTCTGACTGCTACACCACGTTTTGAACACTTTGAGCTGCTTGCCTGCAAATTTGGAGTGAAATTGGACAACTTGCTATTTTTAGTAAGTCCCCTATTTGAGACCTTTCTGCTAGGGTTTTTGAGAAACTGATTGTTGCATTAGATTCAAGACCCTTCAAAATACTTGCCTGCAAAATTTGAGCAAATTCTTACAACTTTCTATTTTTAGCAGTTTTAGCTTCGGGAGCAATTTTTAGGGTTTGCATGTGTGATTTTTCAATGCATGCCAAGATAGTCTTTATGGGTTTTTCGAGAGCTTCGCAATGATGTAACATGCAAGTCAAGTTGATGACTTACTATTTTTAGCGGGTACTCGCATGCAGACCAGTTTTCTGGGTTTTTCTGGGTTTTTTGAGATCTCCCGAGCAGTATGACATGCAAACACATTTGACAGTTGGTTGATCACCTTTTCGGGCACTTACTATTTTTAGCAGGTTCACTCCAGTAGCCCCCAGATCTTCAGTTTCACAAGCAGAACAGTCCAGAACGGAAATGAAGTCAAACGGAGGTCATTTGAGGCACATGCAAGTCAAATTAGGGTTTTCAACTTTGATGCCTAAAATGAGGGGTAAAACTTGAGAAAAGTGAAAAATTGATGTATCCCATTGCGATCAATATCTTTCAAGGAATCTGTTGGTAAAATTTGAGTGTAATTTGCATACTTACTATTTATAGTAAGTCACATCCAGAATAGGGCTAAAAATAGCAGGTCGACACGAAAGGCAAGTGTGAATGGGTCAAACAGGTCATGAGGATCACGTGGTTGATCACCTTTTCAGGCACTTACTATTTTTAGCAGGTTCACTCCAGTAGCCCCCAAATCTTCAGTTTCACAAGCAGAACAGTCCATAACAAAAATGAAGTCAAACGGAGGTCATTTGAGGCACATGCAAGTCAAATTAGGGTTTTCAACTTTGGTGCCTAAAATGAGGGGTAAAACTCGAGAAAAGTGAAAAACTGATGTATCCCATTGCGATCAATATCTTTCAAGGAGTCTGCTGGTAAATTTGAGCGTAATTTGCATACTTACTATTTATAGTAAGTCACATCCAGAATAGGGCTAAAAATAGCAAGTCAGCACGAAAGGCAAGTGTGAACGGGTCAAATAGGTCATGAGGATCACCTGGTTGATCACCTTTTCGGGCACTTACTATTTTTAGCAGGTTCACTCTAGTAGCCCCCAGATCTTCAGTTTCACAAGCAGAACAGTCCATAACAGAAATGAAGTCAAATGGAGGTCATTTGAGGCACATGCAAGTCAAATTAGGGTTTTTGAACTTTGGTGCCTAAAATGAGGGGTAAAACTTGAGAAAAGTGAAAAACTGATATATCCCATTGCGATCAATATCTTTCAAGGAGTCTGCTGGTAAAATTTGAGCATAATTTGCATACTTACTATTTATAGTAAGTCACGTCCAGAATAGGGCTAAAAATAGCAGGTCGGCACGAAAGGCAAGTGTGAACGGGTCAAATAGGTCATGAGGATCACGTGGAACAAATTTCAAGTCAAGAGGAGTTGAAGAAGTTCAAGAATCAAAAGGTTACTAAAAATAGAAAGCGAGAATACTGCAAAAACGCCCAAGGCATGCAGGATGAAGATCACTAGGGGTGAAATGCGACCACCTTGAAATGAGATGGAGGCATCGAAATTTTGCTAAGTCATGAAATGGAAGATGGACCCCTCAAATGCGCCCATCATGTGTAAGGAGGTGTTTAAAAAAATTCTAAGGCATCAAATGGAAGCTCCACCCCCTAAATGCGCCCAACTTGGATGAGCTATTCGAAAAGTTTCAAAGGCAAAATGGCATGAGTCCCCCCCCCCAAATGCGCCCTCAAGCAAAGTGTAAGGAGGCTCGAAAATTTTCTAAGTCATGAAATGGAAGTAGTACCCCTAGAATGCGCCCTTGGCAAGGAGGTTGGCTTGAAAAATTTCTAAGTGTTTGAAAACGGAAGCAGGACCCCTCATATGCACCCATCTAAGAAGGAAGCCCTCAAAAAGTTCTAAGGCGTCAAGATGGAAGTAGAGGACCCTAAATGCGCCCATCAAGAGTAAGGAGGCATAAAATTTTCTAAGTGATAGAAAGTGGAAGCAACACCCCCAAAATGCACCCATCATGAAGAGGGGTAACATGAAAAAAATTTCTAAGTCAAAAACAAAACTAGACCCCCTTAAATGCGCTCAACATGAGAAGGGGTCAAATGCGCCCAAGTCACCAAGGTGGAAATGCAAAATATTCTAAGTGATGGCAAATAAAAGTAGGCCCCCTCATATGCGCCCAAGGGATAAGAGGTGAGAGAATTTGGCTAAGTCATGAAAACAAAAGCACAAAGTGCTAGATGCGCCCAAGAGAAGTTGTTGAAAGAAATTTTCCAAGTCATGAAAAATGACATGACCCCACCTCAAATGCGCCCAAGAGAGAGAGTATGGGATATGCAAACATTAGTGAAAAATATTTTCAAGGGTGAAAATATTAAATGAACGCCTTCCAAGTGCACCCATGAATATAATAAAGTTGAGAAATATTTGTCTAAGGGGAAATTTTTTTAAAGTCTGGGGGTCTTGAATATTTTTTGAGGGGGGTAATTTTGAAAGAATTACGCCTTGCATTGTGATTTTAAAATGGACACTAGGCTTATAACTGATAAAATTTTCTAGGGGAAATAAAATATTTCTAAGGCAGATAAAGTCTTCTGAGATAAATTTTTCAATGGCGCCTAATGGATGAATTTTGTTGAAATGCCAATGGGGTGAAATTTTCGAACATTTGAAATAATAATTGTTACAAATTGCCAGAGGAGGGAAAATTCGAACTTTTGCAGAGCAGTGGAGGAAGAATTATATGAGTTTGCTAAAATAGGTGTTCTTCTAGAAGACAAAATATTCTCAGACTCAGTTATAAGAGCTATGAAATTTTCATTTTTCCTCACCAGCTACAAGTGCAAACTTGGGACTTTGAAGGTGAAGAAAATCGAAGTTAGAGAGAAGTTGTTGAAGGGAGCAAAGAAATTTCTAAGTGTTGAAGAGATATTAATTTTGCAGGAGAAGTGTTGAAGTTTGAAGTCAGAATTTCAGTGTTGAAGGCTTTTCTTTTTCGAAGTTCGCTCCATATTCTGGTCATCACGAAGTTAATTTATTTTCTTAGTTAAATCTCTAACGAATATCTTGTATTTTTGCAGGATGGCTGAAGTAAACATGGGAGCGACTGCAAGAGCAAACAAGGATGCAAATGCTGAATCCAACAAGGCTAATGCGTCCAGGCAGGTGGTAATAAAGAAACTCAGCAAGCCATTTCTTCTTGAATCAAAGTTTACTTCAAAGCTGGGAGGGTTGATTGACACAAACCTTGGCTCATTCAATCTGGGAGCACTCAGAAGTCGAATGTACGGGCTAGGAGGCCACCCTCCATCAGTCACTGTGCACCATATTATGAAGAGTGGAATTTATTCAGCTGCTGGTTTCCCACCAGCCATTCAGTATTTGGAATTAATCATGAAGTGCGCCAATTGTTATAGGCCAGAGCGAAGAACGATTGTTTCTCCTGATGCCAAGTTATTTGCTAATCTCACTCCTGATGCCATTGGAGAGGCGTTCGAACTTCCCACTTCTGATAGGATGGTGTACAAAACAAAAGAAAGAGCTAAAAAGATGTACGCCTCCTCTTTTGAAAGATGTGCTGGGATGATTAATTCAATTTGGATGCAAAAGCCCAGGCCTACTCGCACGAATCTTCCTAAGTAGATTATATCGGATGATGTGAAGCAAGAATACTGCGACTTGATAATGATGCTCAGCAGGGTGAATGGAAGTCCCCAATCCTATATCTTCGAGCCATGGATGTTCTATTTCATCAGCATTGTGTTGGAAGGAAAATAATGTGTTGATTGGGAAAGGATGATAAGCGACAATTTAGATGAGCAGTTCAGACACCTGAGAAGAACAAAGACGTTCTACATGAGTTCATATGTTATATACATGTTGGCTCAGATGACCAAGTATAGAGGAATAACTTACAAGGAGCCAATTGGATGTGGTCCTGAGCAGTTTAAAATCCATGAGGCTTGCCCATAGTTGCACCTGACCAGCACCGCCAATTACAAAAGGGTGAATGACGCCTTCACGATGCATATAACAAGGACTCTTTAGTGGAGAACTCAGCAAAGAATTTCAAAAGAGGCCCAGGAGCTGATCGAAGAGTACGGATATTGGTTTATCCAATTTCCGAAGTTCACCTATATTAGGCTGCAAGGGTTTACATCGTATCCGTATAGATTACCGAGGTACCCCACTGACAGAATGATAATGTTAGAAGTGTCCAGGAAGCTCATTGCCTATGACAAAATTTAGAAGAAGAAAAAGAAAGGAGGATTAGACTTCCCAATTACCATTGGAAATTCAAATGAAGTTTGTCCCTCGTTATAGGTAGCCAGAGAAGCCGAGGATGAGTTGCAGTTCTTCCACCTCACATACCACACCAGCAGGCAGGATTTCGATCCTTACAATAACATTAGAATGGTGCAGAATGTGGAGTACAGGCACAAGGCTCATATTGAAGATTTCTGGGCTAATGTGGTGGACGATGTTGAGATTAGGAGAAGGATGTTTTCCAGGATACCATTGAACATGATTAGAGAGTGCGAGATTTTTCCAGTTCCGAACCAGGTGGAGGAGGACGTGAATGTTATGTAGCTTGATTATGAGATAGTGGGAAAAACAACAGTTCCTCTTCCTGATTGGTCCAAGCTGAAGAATATAGATTTGGATACATTGTGCATACCAGTGCTGACATTTACAAGAAATTGGGTGGAGAGGCATGTGAATAGACTGAAGAGTAGGTCAATCTCTCTCACCTACAAATTGATGGGTGACCGGAGGCCGCCAATAGTTAGAAAAAGGAAGCAAGTCACCCAAGCTTCAGAACCACGAAGAGAGGAACAAGTTCAGCAGGCGCCTCAAAGAGTTGAGGAGGCATCATCCACGCAATCATGGGCTCGTTCTCCAAGTGTACAGGTGGTCTCATTGTTTGCAGATCAAAGAAATAGATTGAATGAAGAACAAGAATTGCAGGAAGCAAATCAACCACCCCATATGGAGTCAATTGGTCAAAGTGTCAATGTGCCTAGAAGAGACAACCGACAGGAAGAAGAAGAGGAAACAGCCACGAATACCCACTTCTAGCAGGAGATTGAGGCAACCTTAGAGGATGAGACTACTGCAGGGCAAGAGGCTCAAGTTTTGGGAGAAGATACCTAACAAACAAAGGTTGATGAGCCTCATCAGAATGTTAATAGAGAAGTACGTGAAGAGGAAGTGAGAGAGGAGCAACCACTTATCGTTTGTGATCCGCAGTAGGCAGTGCCAGATTGGCTAAGGGAAATATTGAGATCCTATTGAAGAGACTGACCCGACGATTGAGATGGAAGAGTTCCTCAGTAGAATTAGTACATCGCCAGAGAAGAAGAAGGCCAAAAAATTCTCAAAGATTTCTATGGATGAGGATGGTTCTCGCACACTGCATGTAGCCGTTCCTAGGATTGAGTGTGATCGAGATCATGCTGTTCCAAAAAATTATGTGATCACCACCATGGAGTTAGGCCACCCTACAGGGGCTCAGATAATTGAGGAGTGTGACAACTCCTATCAGGCACTCAAGGACAGGTTGCTCTGAACCGAAGGAAAATACAAGTGATTGAGGAGGGAGCATAGGACATTGGTTGGTTACGTGCAACACTTAGCCTGTCCATGTGGGTAGGAGAACCCAACAGTTGATCTTCCAGCAGAACTCCCAAGAGAATCGGTTAGCGGCCTGGAGGATTTGAGGAAGATGGCTCAGGAGGCAGATAAATGGGTTGGCAGTGTTCGCATTGAGATAGAGAAGTTCATGGAGGACCTCACTCATTCTTATTAGCAGGCCTCTAGTATTCTGGCACGCATGGACACCGTTGATCAGTCCTAGAGCGAGACTCATATCTATTAGACTAAGATTGTTCTTCATTTGGAGGCTTTGATGCACATGCCCTTGCAGACTCTGGTGGAGGGAGGCGTGATACAGGAGGGTGACCAATATGACTTCACCAGCCGGTATTCTTTAGTGGTCACAGGCCGAGGTTTCTTTGATGCGGCACAGGTAGATTCAGCTAGAGTTAGAAAGGCTATGGGCAATATTTTGGAAGGAGTCCTAAACACACTTGAATCTATATTTGCTAGGAGATTGACTTCAAAGGAGATGACTGTAGATGGCCTAAAGAACAGATTGGGGCCTTTCTTTTTGGGGGTAAGGTCATTTGTTCAGGATGATTTTGAAAATGTTTCGACCTTCTCTAGCATTGTTCAGAGTACTCAGGATGCCTTAGTCGCTTGGAGAAAATCTTGTACTCGGCATGGGCAGACAGTCACAGTCCTTGAATTCCAGCTCAACCATATTCTGCCTATTTCAGTTTAGGAGGTTGAAGCAGTGTTGGCCAAATTCGTTGAATTCGCAGTCAAAGAGAAGGAGAATGGAAACGCCTTGTTGGATGATGACCTTTTGGAAGATGATGGTGGACATTAATTGCTCATTATGACTTCAGGAGAGAGTGGAGAATCTTTTGCTCATTTATTACCCCACTCCTCTTTGTGGTAGTTTTTAGGGAAGAATCTTGATCAGGGCATATGGGGCTCAATCTGAGCCCTTCATTGTAATTGAATCTGAGCCGTCCATTGGATTTGACCATCTATAAAAGGGGCATCCCCCCTCATTTGTACATTATTAGATCATTAGACATAGAGAGACAACTAGGAGATAGAGCATAGAAAAATAGAGAGCATAGATTGATAGCATAGCTTAGATTGAAGAGGAAGGAAAGTTTTCGAATTGAATGCTTTGTAAGAAGTTGTTGTGAACACTTCTATAATAAAAACAGTTATCATTGCTTGTGGTTTCATCTTTTATTGTGGGTAGCTAGCAAGATTTCTTCGTCCTTCCAATTCACTTAGAATCTTAAAGTAGAACTTAGAGTAAAGTAGATTTTAATTCATGCAAGTAGATAGTAGTTGTGGAATGTGGTGTTTGATTTGAGCAAGCTTCATTAAATTCATACCACTAGCGAGCTCATTGACGGTGGGTTCGCCTTGCGTGGTCAACTGAAACATTGTGAACTTAACTTTGATTATGGTTTACATGTTGGCATGCGTCGTTGTGACGGTGTCTGCATATTGAATCGTGATCTGTATACCTTTAGTTACTCCCCTTGAAGATTGCACCGATTTTGTGGAAGTTGTCCAAGGTGAGGTGAAGCAGAGCTTGGTTGAAGTTTGCAAGAGTTGATCTCCACGTCCCACGCCTAGAGTAGATCATAGCATTTTTAATCCTTGCAACCATTCAATTCAATACTTTCTGGTTAGTTTAGGAAACCTGTGCTTCATTAACACATCTTTCAAAGATTGTGAAAACCCCTTTCCCTTCAATCTTTAGCTGAACAATTACGTAAGTCCCCCTTGAGATACCAGCAAATCACATCAAGCCAACTGAGACTATCCATTGCATGAAGGAACCTTGGAATTGAATGCATGATCTTTCTAGCAGTCTTAGCATGCAGGAGATTTTGTTCAAGAGAGGATAGAGTAACCGTTGGGAAACTTTATTCTGTGTTGGTGCGGTCATAAAACACCCATCAATAGGTACATGTTTCAATAAATTGAATCAAGGAATTGCCTACAAAGCCACAATCACTAATTTCAAGTAAACTTGCAATACAAAGCCTACAAACTCAATAGAGCAATTCGACTTACCTAAGCACACATACATAAAAACTGACAAATAAACTTTGAACAATAATTTTAGCGGCAAATTCTATTGAACATCTAAATGCCAATAGCATTTATTTATAAATGTTTAGAAGCTTTTTTCATTTTCTTTATCCAAGATAAATAAAAATTGCATTGCAGCTTGTATACTAAAATATGTTTGCTTTCTTACAAACCTTAAATACAAATTCGTCCTCGAATACATCAACTAAAATTAGAACTATTAAGATATATTTTTTTAAAAAATTATAAAATATTTGTGAATAGGTCTTGTAGAAAATCCTCTAAAATAGGATGTCTTTGAATAAATATTCTAGAAGATCATATAAAAAATAGTTGATCCAAAAACAAGTGCAATCATGATGCAGACAAGATTAGGGGATCTTATCAAACTACCCAATCTTGCAGCTTTAACATCTCATCCAACCCACATTCTTGCACATATATCAAGGACAACATATATTTTGTAATAAAATCTGAAACATATCTTTATTATCACTTTCATATGTACATCCATACAACAAAATTCCTCAAGAACAATTACATATAGTGAGGATTTCAACAAGAAATAAAATTCAGAAATTTTGCAAGGGTTTCTAGGCACTTCATGAATCTTCAAAGTCTCTTGCTTTCAACTTTCTTGGCTTCACTCCTCTTTGTAAATCTGATTTTTTCCCTTCATCCTATAGCTCTCATGGCTGCCTTGAACACATAAAACACACCTGCAACTTTCTTCTTCTCTTCTTCTGTTCCTCTCCTCTTTACAAGCTGATTTCTTGCCCTCTTTCTTTGCAACTCCCAAGAGCAACCTGCAGGTTCTTTCTCCAACCTTGCTGCTGTTGATTGCTGCCTCTTGACACCATTAAAGGTTGTATTTATAGAGTGTTTCAGCTATGTGAAACACCAAAAAGTGGTTTCTAAATCTGCTCTTTCGTTGACCCTTAAAATTCCTGTAGAAAATGAAATAAAACATAGTTTGTTGCTTCCAAAAGTGCCATCCAAAGTTGTTGTACTATTTCAAACATCTTGCTGCTGTATATGCATTTGGAAAATGGATAAAATCAATAACCAAGTCATGCTTATTCACCCCAAATTAGACATTGAAGAGTCATTAATTTGTTTTCCACAAATTACTAGTTTTTAAAATTAATTCATTTTCTCAATTTGGATGCCCAGGGAAGTGTGCATAAGACAAGTGACTCTTGGCATTCCATCTTGGTCTTATTCTTTCAATTTTGGTTCCTAAAATGGAGAAAAAAACTAGTAATTTGTGGAAAACACACAATCCCCTTCCACCATGGCAAATAGACCATTTCAACGCCTAGGATCTTGAAATTATGCAATTTTACAAATCACATTAAGCACCTGCTTGACTTGGAAATAAATTCTTCACAAATAAATAATCATATCCTTACAAAAATTAACAATATGCTCTTTAAGCTCAAACCTACACCAAAAATGCAAAACACTGAAACATGAAAAGAAAAGATATTTTTGGTGATGCAGGATTTCTTGTGAGCCCAGATGCGAGGCGTTCTAAGAATAGAGCTAGAAAAAGCTACTTTGGAACCCCACTTGACAAACTTGGCACAACAACTGTAGTAGTAGTGTCATCCTTTGTATCTTATACCCTCTAAAATCGGTCAAGGAAGCTTTGTACCTGTGATCTGTCAAGAAGTGGCATTGAATCTACTTGAATAACTTGAACATCTAATATGAAGTGCTCTCTATAATGTGTCAATCTTGACCATCTCCTCTCCATCCTGGAATCTTTTTTGGCAATGGTTTTCCATTTATCAACGTTTTCGTTCTGCTGAGCTCTTTTAAGGAATTCAGCTTGTACCTCATCATATTCAATCTGAATGCCATTCTCATCAGCAAAGCTACACAAAATAGATGTCACCAAAGAAGTAGCTTGCCGTCTTAACCTCATTCAGCCTAGTCTTTTGGTCTCACAATATGGTGATGATCTCATCTAGAACCCGAACTAGAAACCTATACTAACCTAAACAAGTAAAAATTTGATCTTCTTTGATGCTTGTGATTATACCAATCCTAGTTCATTTCAACGTCCCAAGAGTAAGAGCAGGTCTCAATTTTTTTATGAGGGCTTTGTAGGTGGAAACTTTACTCATCATACTACGCTCTAGTTCTGAAATCTTCTACCTCACTAGCTTTGCCTTAGCCAATAGGATACAACTTGTCAAGCATATTTGTCCCATATTTTATTAATCCATTTTTCCACTCTTTTGTTGTGTGACTATCTAATCCAATTGCTTTTGCTGATCCATGGAATACAAAAAACTTGTGGAGCTTGGTGTTAGTTGAAGGAGACAAGCAATGAATTCCCTAAATTGTTTGTTTTCAGATTTTTGGGCAGCCTTAACCTTGCCATCCTTTAGGATTCTTTTTTGAAGACTTTTTGAAACAATCTCAAGAAGATTTATGTGGCCTTACCCTCGAATTAGTCTCTATCATCCAGAAATATGTTAGTGTTTTAATTCACACCTTTCAATGCAACACCAAATATAATAGATGTGTGGTTAAATTGTTCTTCAAATTAGAAGGGGGAACCCTATTTATTAAAAACCAACCTAAAATTGGACAATATGTACTTGCAATTTATAATCTTTACAATAATGTTTGGGGTGGTTCACGTTCATGCTGAATAAAACATTTTTAGCCAAAACCAAACCAAGAACTATGACCAGTGTTGAGTATTATAAGCTAAAATTAAACCAACTACAACTATACCCGATATATGCTTGACCCTAATATTTGTCACTAGGTCAAAGACTAACTATGTCCAAAACCTCTTCTTAAGTTGATAACATGATCATTGCACATGTGTAAAATGAGTGCATACAATCATAACTCTCTAAAAAAAATGACTATTACAATTCACTTAAAATATTGCTTGGATTAAACTATTGAATCATGAAAGCATGCACAACTCTAGTCTATTTCTGAACTGCTGATGAAGATAATTTTTTTTCTTAGGAATATGATTGGTCATTCACCTCCAAGGCTGGTGGCTATTCCAATGGGTAACAGAGTCCTATCTTGTGAAGGAGAAGGCACACCTGCAAATCACAATTGAAAACTAGATTTGCACATACACACAAATCACAGATGCTATGTCATACAATTGAGCATACTTAGTAACCCATACCAATGCTATAAAATCCATATGAAACAAAGGAATGACCACTAATTTTTTTTGCAATGATTTAAAATGTTGTCACATTCATCAAACCTTTGTTACATTCACGCCAACAAATATGACAAGATGAAACCCATAACTAGTTTTGAAGGTTCCTTTGAAGATTTACAAATTGCCATGGGGACATTCAACTACAAACATGATTACTAAATGAAACCTTTTCTGTGATATACAAAGATATGTTGTTCCACTTGCAAATTGAATTTGTAGATATTGAAACTCTAACAACTCTTTAGCACTTACAACCTTTGGAAGCAACAAAATGATCAACATTTTTTTCCATCTTGCATTCATGTATTTATAGTGTTTCAATTACATGCACTGTAGCAACCTATCAAGGGTCGTAGGATTCTTTAGCCAAACAAGGCATTGAATGCCAAAACACATCCTCCTACAATGAATTGTTCTTAGATCTATTCCTCAGTGCCTTGGGGTAACTACAATGTCCTTTCTACGTTCAAATAGCAGCTTGGGACTTGCTTTTAGATTTGCGGTGGATAGGGTTTTGTTGGCGTTTCAATTCGCACCTTTGGAATGCAGATTAGAAATGGACAGCTATGCACAGATAAACTGCTCTTCGAATTAGGAGGGGAAGCTCCCTCTTTGCTGATGTTGCTTAAGAAAGTAAATTAAAACTAATTTGCCTATCTTTTTGTTCAGCTAAGAGCACAAGGTTATAAAACTCAATATTTTCTGTTTTAGAAGTTCAGCTACGACTAAGCCTACTCTAATGACGTTTCTAACTTCTCAAGTAAACGCAGAGCAAGAGAGTTAGAAATGAACAAGGTTTGATTCTTTGACATAGATACTTAGATAAACTTTCTTCCAACATACATCTACTTACTTTCAATGCAAGCTGAAATGGAGATCATATAAGCATAACACAATAAACGGAAATTTGAGACTTTATATTAGGGCAGCAAAGAGGGCACAAGACTTTATTTCCTCAAATTTCAAGAACAAAAGATTACACTTTTGGTATAGCAGGATTGCAGCAAAATAGGCTTACAGTTTAGCCATCAAACCAGAATACATCAACACGAGACACATGCACTGAACAAGAACTTCCAGCTAAAGAGGCTTGCAAACTTGCTCCAACACTAAGTGAATTGAAACTAAACAACAACAATTTGCAGGCAAAATAGGCTCAGCAATTTGTTATCACAAGTGCGGTTAAGAAAATAATGGGCAAGGCTGCCCTTATTTATACACAAGCAGAGGAGTAGGGAACCCTAAAACCTCCTTGCTTTTACAACTAAGACTTGCCAACATGCAAGCTTTATTTTTAAAACTAAACAAGATAAACATCTAACCACCTATGACAGCATAAAAACAGGGAAATGCAAACTATTACAACTTGTTTTCTTTCTCTACTTCAAAGAGTGGATAAGAATTGAGACAAGAATAGAAAGAAAGCTGGAAGAAAGCTTCTAGATGATTGCTGCTTTAAATCTCGATCACATCCGCCAAAAAGTTGATTTGTTTCTTGATTTTGAGTGGAGAATGCTACTGAAAAATGCTGATCTGCCTTGAAAAAACAATTTCTCCAAAAGAAAGCTGGGACTCGGGTTTTGTAGAAAATCACGTTCCGGAGAAACCTAGATGCTTAGAAATTGAAAAAACTAAATTCCTCCTGAAAAAGTGGCCAAAAAGCAGTTTCTAGAAGAGGGAAAAATTTCCCAATGTTCGAGAGGATGAAAAAGCGGAGAGACCCATGTGATTAGAAACGGAAAAAGCTAAGTGGCTGTTCTGAAAAAGCAACGCCCTAGAAGTTTGGAGCACAAAAAAGCGTTCCTCCTTGCTCATTGATCTTGGAACCACGAAGAGCACCGAAAAAGCATGTCGTTTGGGTCTTCAAATCTTCTTTGAGAGAAAAGGGAAAATCTTCTTGCTCTAGATGCCAACCTACAAAAATGAATAATGAAAGACAAAAGCTCTCTTAAATAAGTTGAGGTTTGAGAAAATCTGCTTTCTTTTTGCGTTAAAACTTCTTGAAGCCAATCTTGAGCAGGTGCATCGAAATTGGACACTTTATGATGTTGAAAGATAAAACTTGGAAAAAATTGACTAAGGCATTCAGCCTTGGGCACCCTTCTTAGCCTGGAGCGCTTTTCCTCTCCAAACTTAGCCATTTTTTCACCATTTTCAATTTTTTGCTTGATTTTACCCTTGGTTTGATCTCGATTTCTAGGAGCTCGGTTGATGTTGTGAACTGGCAAGATGATCCATCGCGGAGCCCGAGTGAATCTGATGAAGTTGTCCTGGAGGCAACTTTGGATAAAAACATTATTTGACCCTTCAAAAAGCTGGGCGCCCCTGGCTACCTGGGGCGCCCATGATCACTAGTGTTAAGTCATTTTTCTTAAAATTTCAACTTTTTGTGTTTTCTCATCTCTAGTTTGGCTTTGATTTTTGGACTCCATATTGATCCTATAGGCGGGCTGAATGATTCGTCACGGAGCTTGATTGAATGTGGCGAGATTGTTCTGGAGGCAACTTTGGCCAAAAACTTCATTTTGATCTCCAAAATCATGGGTGCCTATCTCCTTCTGGGGCACCCACCATTACCAGTATTAGCCATTTTTTCATTCTTCAAGTTCTTGCTTGTTTTCCTTGATCTTCTGATGAATTCTCGATTCTGGGAGCTAGACTGATCTAATTGATTGGCTGTTAGATTTGCTGGATAGCTCAGAGGATTCTGAAGGGGGTTCTCTGGAGATGATATCTCCTGAAAGTTAAATCTTGGGGGTCAAAAGCTTGGGCGCCCTTGGCTAACTGGGGCGCCCAACTCCTCCAGAGTTAGTTTATTTTCTAAGATTTTCACCCTTGCTTTTGACTTTTGACATTTTGCTCATGTTTCACCCTTGCTTTTGGCTAACTGGGGCGCCCCACTTCTCCAGAGTTAGTTTATTTTTTGAGATTTTCACCCTTGCTTTTGACTTTTGACATTTTGCTCATTGTAGTAACCCTAGTTTCCCCCTGAGACCGATTCTGACTGAGTTTTGAGTTTTTCTGAAGGTTTTAGGTTTTTTGCTTGTTTTTTTGATGTTTTGCATGAATAATTAAGATGGCGATTTTTACAAATAATACAGAATAAATGCAATTAAATAATGTATCTCTGAGTACTACGAAATTTATAGCGAAGATTGAAGCTTATTCATTACAGAATCTTTCTGAGGCAATTACAATTAAACCCAGTTACATGCAACATAAAAAGCAATGTGATTTTTGAAACCTGGTTTTGCTGCAGCAATTAATGTCCTCCTGATGATGGTACGGCTGGGATGATGTAGGCTCTTTCTCCTCAAAATGATGCTTCCCACGGACACCTCTGATATATGCGCCCTTCCTGTTGAAGTCTAACTGCCAATGATGAAGGCGTTTCTCTCTGGGAACAAAAGATGCCTTTGCAGATCTGGTACGGCCAGGTACAGTAGTACGGCCTGAGATTTGAGCAGCAATCAATGGTTGCAATGGATTACGCCTCCCTCTGAAGGTCTTCAGGTGGTGACTAGATAGGCGCCCCAGTTGAGATATTCCCTCTGGATGGATCTTACAAATCAAAACCCTCAGAACAAGTACGGCTCTTTGCTGCAACAGTACGGACTGTCTAAACAGCAGCAATAAAATAAGAAATCCCTCCTTCTGTCTTTGATGACAAATCTCTGTAGATATGATGCGCCCAGGTTGATATATGATCTCTGAATGCAAGAAACTCTGAATCTCTGAAGACTTTGCACTTTCCCAAAGATGGTACGGCCAGCTAAAGTACGGCTACAGCAGCAACTTCAATAAATAAATATATGCCGCCTTGTTAATCCTCTGTATCTCTTGAATGTGGACGCCCAATGAATGTAAATGCCTTGAGTATTAAACTCTGAAGAAAACTCTAAAGAAAACTCTGAAGATATTAATTCCTCTGAAGCTCTATGATTTACTCTGAATGAGAAAACCTCTGCTGGCAATAAATCAGATGTTATTTCACATCCTCTGAATTGCGTCGATGGAGATGGCTCGTTCTCCGACGATTTCGAGACGAAACCCTAAGGTCTCTGTGCTCTGGCAAGACTTGATCAATTCCTGATTCTCAAAAATGTCATAATGGCTCTCTTTCCAATGCAAAACCTTTTATTCTTCTCAAAAGGGCGAATTCCTTAATAATAGGGATTATTAAAATATTGACTTTTAATTCTTTAATTATTTTCAATAGTCTCCGTCAAATATTTTAATATTAAATTAAACGTCAACTGGCCCCTTTTAATGTTGGGCGCACCCCTCAAGGCAATCACTTAAGTTATAATTAAAAATTATAACTTTATAATATAATCATTAATTAATTAATATTTAATCAATGTAACTAAATATTAATATTTCTCCCGTTACTTATCCGTTTCCTGTTCCGTCTGATGCTGACGAACTCTGAAGTGATTCCGGATGTTGCCGAAGCCATACTGCTAAAAATAGCAGTGGTCCCACACTGCCTGCCAGGAACTGCTAAAAATAGCAACTCCGCAAAAAGTCTCCGATCGAGCCCAAACGAAAGCCAATCGATCAAAATTGCCAATCTGAAGCTGAGCCAAGCTTCGAAACGACCCTCTAACCACTCAGTCAGCCTACGAGGGTCTCATGATAGGCCAATCTCACGATCACTGATGCTCGCCAAAAATGGGGACATGACACTCATGTTTCTCCCTCTGTTCCGCCTTCGATATCTAGTGATTATCAACTCTGATGGACGTGTTGATGGTTTCATTGGAGAGCTGCTTTAAATTTGAAGATAATTGCTTGAGGTGTCAAACCCTAATTCTCTTATTTAGGCCCTCAAAAGCTTGGGCGCCCTTGGCTACCTGGGGCACCCATGATCTCCAGACTTGGCATTTTGCTTGATTTTCATTCTTCAAACTTGAACCTTCATGTTATACCTTGCGTTTGATTTGGATTTGCTGGTGATTAACAAGTATGATGATCTGACGAAGACATCCACTACGAAGCTGGCAGAATCCTGAAGACAATGAGCATATTTGCAAACCCTAATTGCTGGATTAGGTCTTCCAAAAGGCTGGGCACCCAGAGTTCCCAGACTTAGATTATTTTCTGATATTTTCATGGTTTGCATCCTGCCATTCTGTCATAACTCCTTCGATCAATTTGAGTTTTAGGCTAATTGGTTGATTTGATGACTGTGCTGCTGGGCTCACTGCGGAGCTAAGAAGATTTTGAGCAACATTGTTTGGGAGCACAAACCCTAATTCTATCATCTGACCTCCTGAAAAGCTGGGTGCCTATCTCCTCCCGGGGCGCCCATGGCTGACAGACTTAGTTTTTATTTTGCAATTTTCAACTTTCTCTTTCGTTTGACGTGCTTTCCTTTGTTCTAGCTGCTGGAGACTGAAAATGTTTCTAAGGCATGAGTGTTTGGGTGCTTAGATTGAGCTGGGGCGCCTGAAGCTTCCAGGCTTAACCATTTTCCTTCAGTTTTCAAGATTCTTCAACTGCCATTCTCCATTCTTTGTTCTGCGTGCACGTTCATCATTTTCATCTTCTGTTCAGTGCTTGAATGTTTGAATTTGACACCTGGCAGTTGATTGACCTCCATTAATGGCCTTGGAGCTCCGAAAATAGCTTCTGAAAAAGCAGAATAGACCCACTAGGGGAAAACTAATCCTTTTGTGATTTTGACTGCACTAGCCTAATGAGGAAGTATTTTCGACCAATGAAAATCAGTTTGAACCCTAGAAGCCAAACTTTCTATTTTTGGAAAATTTTGCCAGCATCTGTTTCGTAAGAAACCCAAAAAAACCCAAAAAAAAGTTCTATTTTTAGAAAGTTTCTAAAAATAGAAATTTTTCTTAAAAGTAGGGTCAAAAAACTGAGATCTGGGTTTTGTAGACTTGGTCGCTTTGAGTAGACCTAGATCGTCATATTTTGAAAATTTCGAGTTTTTGACCCTCATGAAAGACATGCAAACCCCAATTTTGACCTTTGTTGACAATTTTAACAATACTTTTGACCATTTCTTCAAAATGCCTAAGTGTAGTAAATTTTTTAATTTGGGGTACAACAGGTTTCATTTATGGTGTTGAAGCACCCTTCAACTTCTTCACATGGCATTGCATGTGGATATGTGCCTTTTATTGGCTAAAGGTCATTTTGGTGAGATTTCAGGGAGTGTACATGTTTACGACATTCATTTTTGATCATCAATGGCACCTTTGAAAGTCTAGGGGAGGTGGGTGGAATAGTGCACATGAGTGTTAGGGATCTAGAAAAACTCATGTTTGAACAATGCACAAAGGTTAAAAAAACATGTTGCAAGCCCAATGGGGGGAGATGGGAAAATTGTGTGCCACAATGAGAAGGATTAGGAGTTGGGAATTGGGGCTCAAGGAAATGGAGGAAATCATGCTAGCAAGAGGAAGCTCAAAAACCCAACAAAGGCAAGAAATGGAGTCGAAATGCCTTATACTAGATTTTTTTTGAGTTTTTGCAATTTGGGCACGTGACTAAAGTATGAGGGGAAACAAAACATGAGATCAATCACACATTTACCCAAGGGGGCCCATTGCAGAATTCTTAGATTGATTATTGTTGATGGGCAAGGTAGGCCAAAGCAACAAAGAATACACAAGATTTTTAATATTTTTGTGATTTTAGGGCATAACAAAAATATATAGCTAACACTTCATTTTGATGATGAAGAGGTGAAAGAAGGGTTAATGAAGGCACTTCCAAAGATGTATAGCTTTGAGGAGGCAATTTTACCTCCAATGTATTGGCTTTCTTTTGTCAATCTTCATGGTCTAACATTGAACAAACTAGAGGCGTAGAAAGATAGAGCTACATTAACTCAATCCAACTCTATTGGATGGTGGACTTGGCATGAAAAAGATACACCAAAGTTGAGGATGGTTGCCACTCACCTCCTTTCATAGGTTGTCAATTTCTCTATTATAGAGAGGAATTGATCTATATACAACTTCATTTAGTCAATAAAGAGGAATAGGCTTACCTCTCAACACATAGAGAAGCTCTATTGAAAGAATCTTGAGTATCAATAGACTCCAGCTTTATGGTGGGCTATCGATCTTGAAGATGCCACACAAATTGATGAGGCATAGGAGGGATTGTTTGGGGTACCATTGGATGAAGTAGTCCTTCATATTGGTAGTGCCTTAGATTTAGTGCCTGATTTCAATTTATGCAAAGATGATGAGGCAAAGACATAGCAACAATAGATCTAGGTGTCAATATGTTGTCATTTTGTAGTTGTAGCCATTTAGCCTTGTCATTTTGTTGTATATTCACATTAGTATTGAAAACTCAAATGATTAGAATTTGAAATTTTGTTAATTTATATATCATCTCATGTGAATTCTCAATTTAGCTGTAATATTTTGTAATATGGTTGTGAATGTAATTTTCTATGTTTTTTAATATCTGCATTTTTTAAAATTGTTTTCCCCTAAAAGAAGCCTCTTGTACCTAAAATGTGACCCTCCATTTCTTGCCATCTCTGTCTTAGAAACTTGGTGGAACATAGTTGGTAATGGCTTTTGTCTCGCAAATGATATTTTTAGATATTAAGAATAAAAATAAATAATCTAAATGCACAAATGATTGTATTGTACTAGCTAAAGTAGAGACCAATAATCAAATGCAAACAAGATTTCAAAGCAATAATTGATGAGCACACAGTGATACTAAGAGGGGGTGACGGGGGAGGGTAGGGGGTGAATCAGTACCTAACAATCTTTTACTTTTCAAAACTTAACCAATCACAATGAAAACATTCAAGCAAGATCTAGCAATTAAGAACACAATGGGAATGCCGATTTACGTGGAAACCTTTGCAGGATAAAACCATGGAAAAATATTGCTTATATATTATAGATTAATCTTCTTCTTGTAGGCTCCAACCTAGTAGAGACTCCAATCTCCACTTGATAGAATTATAGGCTCCAACCTATTGGAGGCTTCAACCCCCACTCAACTGAACTCCAACCTTGCAAGAGGCTTCAACCTTGATTTGATAGGCTCCAACCCCCACACAAACTGAACTTCAACCCAGCAATAGGCTCCAACCTACTTAATTCTTCAATGTTGATATAATAAACTCCACCAAATCTGATACAAACACAAATCTGATCCAACTACAACTTCTCTTCCTTCTCAAATCTGAACACACACCATGCAATATTCTTGATCACATTTCACACAATAAACTTTTCTCACACATCTGATCATAAATTACAAGTCTGATCCAAACGCAAATCTGATCCACACTCAAATGTTAACCTTCCTTTACAAATCTGCTCACTATCATGCACAATATCTCTCACAAATCTGATCCAATCTATGCACCAATTCTTTTCACACAACTGATCATAATCATGGCAATATTTTCACATAATTTTCTGCCTTACCAGCTGCTCAAATTCACTTCACAACCTGCTGTTACTCTTCACATATATTCATTAGATATATTTGCATTTATCATTCGTATATGGGCTGCATATACTCTCAAAATAAATCTGAGTTACACTTCATATTTCTGCTCTTTACTTTCTTTTCAATCTGCTCTTATATTCACATGGTATTCATTGAATTGCCTGTTGCTTTTGACTCCCAAACCATCATCTATTTATATCTTCTTCACACCTCTTCCAAAGAGAGGCGACTTCCTAAATAGATACATCCTTTCACAATATGCATTATATTTCCTTAATCACACTTCATAAAAATTATATGAACAAGACAATTTCTTATATTAAATAGAAAGCACTTTATTTAGAGAGAGGTCAGTCAGCTTTATTTTTAATTTTATTTTTCCAAAAGAGACGCCTTCTTCAAGAGACATCTCTTTTCAAAAAGTGGCACACAACATGGCATGGGTCGGCAATAAAATAGCAATGATTTAACTTTAACTTCAGCACTTCAAATGGGAAGGTCGGCCTCATCAAATAGTAATAATTGATGGAATGAAATGGCTTTGTTAAGAGTGCTAATATAGAGGGGGTTGGCCATAGCTGCCTTAAAGAACAAAATACTCGTCTTTTGATCTCCATTAATTCACATTCCTAATACTTTGACATGGTGCAATTTGTCCTAGAATAATGGATATTCAAAACTGATTTGGTTTGATCATCTAACATCGATTAGTGGCCTTTGGCCTTCATACATTTAATACGATTTCTTTCACAGTAGTGATATGATTCATTCTTTGACATCAATGACATTCTTTCTAACAATCACCTTAGGGATCTCCTTTGACATCAATGACAATCTTGTCTTCTCACTTTGGACATTAATGATAACATTATCTTTTTCACATTTGACATCAATGACAATATTTCCAACAAGAGTGTGGTCAGCTAGGCATTAATTTATGATGCAGGGGCATTGTAGTTTTGGTTTTCATTTTTCAGTTTTGGCTTTTCGGTTTCTTTCCTTATTTCCTTGTGACATGTGGCGACTCTTATAGGGCTGCGAGCTTTCTTATTTTAGTGGCATGTCGAGCTTGCTTTTTGATGGGATGAAGACAGTTACATCAATCAAGAGAGGGAGTTTAGTTGTCACCTTGGGTGAGAGTTGGTATTTGTTGCCATTACAAAAAAGAAATAGTTCTTGGCAGAGGAAAAAGGAGGTTCAATTCATTTTTGTGAGACTGTGCAAGAAGGAAAGAAATAGTTTAGTAAAGAGGCGTCCCAGTTTGCAATGAGGAAACAATAACAGCGATCCAGAACGAAGCCAGAGAATAGTGAAAGAAGGAGGTTCGGTTTACAATTGGAGGAAAACCATTCTAAATATGCATGGAGTCGATTCGGAAGTGGCAAGAGGGCGACTTGTCCTTGGAAGTTAAGTAAGAAAGAAACGGTGGGAGAGAAATCGTTCTTTTTCAGAAACCATTCTATTTATGGAAAAGGCAGATTCTGAGGTTGGCGTTCTAGAAGATCGATGGGACAAAAGTGTAAACGGGGGTTGTAGAAGCAGTGATAGACCAGAGTAGAATCAAGTGCTAGAAGGGTAAGCCGACTCTTTAAGAGTCAATGATAACCATTTTTGGTTTATGTGCAAGCATTTATAAACTCAGTTTCTCATTGTGAACCATAGGTTTTGTTTGTAGTTTCATTGAACAAGAAATCAAATATGCCTGTTCTTCTTTCTTTGTCGCACTATGGTGGATGACTGTTTCACTGAACAAAGAATGAGTTATTTGTAGCTT
Source organism: Sequoia sempervirens (assembly GCA_007258455.2). Taxonomy (NCBI): domain Eukaryota; kingdom Viridiplantae; phylum Streptophyta; class Pinopsida; order Cupressales; family Cupressaceae; genus Sequoia; species Sequoia sempervirens. The sequence continues at coordinate 142,963 of VDFB02352236.1, read as the reverse complement.
TAATGCTGTTCCTTGAATGCTTGAATAAGTAATGTTTTTGCAAGTTTCTTGTTGCCTCCATATTGTCTTGGTCAAGTTGTTTGCACCAACAACCTGAGAGAAGATTTGATTGACTTGGATAATCATTGCTTAATTCTATCTCCAAGTATTGCTGATTGTCTGAGTTAAACAAGGTTACTATCATTTTGGTATTAGAGCAATAAGACATTGGGAGTTTGGGAAGTGGGCACAATGTCACCAAGAAGGATGAGAGGAGGAGGTACTCGAGGTGGTGGTCGAAGAGGCCATGAAGAAGGAATTTTGGAGATGTTGCAAAATTTGTCGGCAAGGTTGGATGCCATGGAACAAGCCCAACGAAGGGGAATCATTGTTGATGATGTGAGCGAAGTTGCGGAAGGAGAACAACCACAAATTGAGGATGAATCTCAAGAAGAACCGGAAGGAGTGGAAGAAAGGTTGTTGAAAGCGGAGATGAATGTGGGAGCCAAACCAAGAATAGAAGTCCCCATGTATTCTGGAAGCTTGAATGAGGAAGAGCTCATTGACTGGATCAATGATTTGGATAAATATTTTGAGTATGAAGGAGTTGTAGAAGAAAGAAAAGTGAAGTTTTCCTATACAAGGTTTAAAGGCAATGCGGAAGTTTTGGTGGGACTATGTTCAGTCTGAAAGACGAAAGAGAAACAAGGAAAATATAACCTTGTGAGATAGGATGGTTGCCAAATTGAAGACGAAGTTCCTTCCAACATACTATGAAACTAGTCTTTTCAAAAGATTGCAAAATCCGAAGCAAAAGGATATGTTAGTAAAAGAATACACAGAAGAGTTTTATAAGTTGGTGATTCAATCAGGCCATAGCGAAGAGGATATGGAAAAGGTAACTAGATACCTGAATGGTTTGAAATACAGTTTGTAGGATGAGCTGAGTTTAGTGTCACCAAGAACTTGAGGAAGCCTACTAGTTTTCCATTAAGGCAGAGGAGAAGCTTATGAGGAAGGAGAATCAACAAGGACGAGTGAAATATCCCACCCTGTTCTGAGATACTTGCTAACTGAAATTGCCTTGTCTGATTTTTGTTTTTTATGGTTTTTTGGTTTTTCTGCAAGATTATGCCAAGAAATGCAAGAAATATATAGACATATGCAAACAGATGCAAAATAAACAAATTGCTGAAGCAAATACTATTAGCTTTCAAATTAGATTTATTGTTGCATTTCATATACAAGAAAACTCATACTCGAAGGGCCAAGCTATTAAAAATGCAATTCTAGAAATTCATATCAGCAACCTAGAAACCCTCATACATGGACGCCTAGCACAAAATGATGAATTCTCCACCCTTAAGTTGCTGCTGATTGGAGCCATGATCTAGCTGCCCCCAAAGAAGGTCAAATGTGGCTCAAACTCTAGGCATTTCAGCCTAGAAGTCTCACGCCTAGCAAAGAAGACTGTACAATCCAGCAATAAGAAGATTGTACGACTCAGCTATGATGATTGGTACGGCCCAACAAGGACGCAAACATCAAACAAATTCTCAACAACAAATAGATACCTCTGATCTTAAGCAAACTTATTAACAATCTCTGTAAATCAACTCCATTATGCACATTTGTGACCTCTGATGTGAAGCCACCTATAGATGCAAAGTTTGGGTGATATTTCACACCTGCAAGATGCACAATTTGAGAGAAATCACGTTCTCCAAGACCAATTTGCAGCAAAACCCTGGTTTTCTTCTCACAGCCAAAATACTCATAAAATTGATAAGTGTTGAATGATCATGAATACTTTTTCAAAATCCTTTTATAGCTCTCAAAAAGCACGACTCCCAAGGCACTTTTTGGTCATTTAAATATAAAAAAATATATTTGCTTTTGATACTTTATAATATCATTTCAAGTGGGCGCCCATATCATTGACTTTAATAATTTGATTTTATATCATTAAATAAGCCTTTATTATAAAGTCATTAATGTTATTCACTTTTATAAGTAATTATTATTAAAGTAATTGCTTTAATAATAATTAAAATACCATAACTCCATAAATCATCAATATTAATTAATTCCGTCAGTGCCAGAAGGTAGCCCACTGATTCCTCTGCTCACTAGGGTGCCTTACTATAAATATTAAGATTGGACCCCAACATCTGAGTGACTTTCTAAAAATAGTAAGTATGTATAAACGGAGCTCAAAACACCTCCCGAAGGAAAACCCTAAATATCACCAAGTATTGGAGAAGAAAACACCATAAACTGCCATTTGAAGAACTAGATAGCTCCCACACAGGGCCCTCTAATCATCAACATTAGCCTACGAAGACCTGATGATATCCATCATGATATTGAAGTTGGCTAAGAAGGGGACATTACCTCGAGGTAGAGGACGAGACTATAGAGAAAGAGGACAGTAGCACCATCAAGATGGAGAGGCAAGAAGTTCAAGAGGGCAAGTCAAGTTAGAAAGAGGAGGTTATCAAGATAGAGGAGAAAGATCATTTTGAAGCGATGGTTATCAAGGAAGAGGAAGAGGTTTTACTGGTAAATGTTTTAAGTGCAATCAATATGCTAGTCATAAGAGTTGGGAGTGTTCAAAATCTCCCCAAGGAGGTTACATAAGGCCGAAAAGAAGAAATCAGATGGTACAAATAGATCAGGAGAGTGTGGGATCATTTTCTCCAAGAAAGGAGGAACTTGAGATAGGAGAATCTTTGTTGTTCAAAAGAGTGTTGTTGAAACCGCCAAAGGAGAGTCATGAACCTGTACAAAGGAAAGTTCTATTCAAGACGAAGTGCAAAGCTAAAGGTAAGTGCTACAAACTTATTATAGACAGCGGTAGTATTGATAGTATTGTGGCTGTTTAAATGGTGGATAAGCTAGGTCTTAAGAGAAATAAACATCCTACACCATATAAAGTTTCTTGGTTACAAAAGGGTCATCAGTTGTTGTTAGATGAGCAAGCTTTGGTTGAATTTCATATAAGAAGCTATAAGGATAGTGTCATGTGTGATATCATGCCTATGGACGTGTCATGTGCTACTTGGTAGACCTTGGCAGTTTGACCAAAATGCCATACATGATGGGAGAAATAACACCTACACTTTTGAGAAGGATGGACTGAAACATATGTTGTTGCCTTTGCAAGAACCAAAAGAGGACAGTCATAGCAGCAGTAGTAAGGTGATGTTGATAAGAAGAAAAGAGTTTATAAATGGAAGGGAGTCAAAGGAAGTTGCAGTAGTAACCAAGAAGGTGAACCTTCATTCTCCTCAATGTTGCATGGGTGGAAATAGTGCTGATTTACAGGTAGGATAGCCAACAACATGTGTTGACACAAATGAATGTGAAGTTGAGGCAGTTATTGGTATTATGAAGTATGCAAAGATATAGGAGAGTTCAAAACAGCAGTGCCAAGATGAATACATGGGCACGAATTTGCGTGGGCAGAGTGTGGAGATAGCAAAAGAGAATGTGGAAGATGACTCGACTCTTCAAATTGAGGCCGTTAGAGTGGCTTGAATTGATAGGAGGTGAGACAAATATTGCAGCCGCTGATGGTGAGGTAAGATCTCAGTTTTCAAACCCCTTGGATATAGTTGAAGATATTTTTATGAATATGCCATGATTACAATGGAGAGGTATGCAGAAAACGAACAACACAGAGCAGTAGAGGAGACCCGACACATTTTAAACACCATCATTAATTTCTCGAGTTTTGTTCAAACTAATGTTGGCGCTGATTATTGTTTGAGGGAAAGATGCAGCAATGAGAGGCTATCTAGAGAGTGGGCAAATTATGTTGAAGGTGATGAGATAGGGTGTGGAAATGACAAATTTACTTGGAAAACAATAAATCAAAAGGGGTTAATTATTCCAATGGTTTTGGATAATATGAAGCCCACCTGTGGGAAGAGCATGAAGAGCATATGTGGAAAGAGAAGTTTGATGTATGGAGGAACTATTTCGGCCAAATGCTGGACGAAGAGAAAGAAATAATGGTTGTGGGTTGTCGTTTATAAGCATAAGGGGATATGCTGCAAGTGTCTCGCACTTGAAAGGGTATTCCTATTACCCAACTCCTTTTGTGACCTATGCTCACAAACAACTCCTTTGGGGAGCCTGATGTAGGGGCATTGTAGTTTTGGTTTTCATTTTTTAGTTTTGGCTTTACGGTTTCTTTCCTTATTTCCTTATGACATGTGGCAACTCTTATAGGGCAACGAGCTTTCTTATCTTAGTGGCATGTCGAGCTTGCTTTTTGATGGGATGAAGGCAGTTACATCGATCAAGAGAGGGAGTTTAGTTGTCACCTTGGGTGAGAGGTTGTATTTTCTGCTAGTAAAGAAAAGAAATAGTTCTTGGCAGAGGAAAAAGGAGGTTCCATTCATTTTTGTGAGACTATGTGTTGTACCCCAAAATTAAAATTTTTGTTACACTTAGACAATTTGAAGAAATGAGTAAAAGACTTGTTAAATCTGTCAAAAATGTCAAAATTTGGGTGTGCATGTCTTGCATGAGGGGTTAAAATGTGAAATTCCCAAAATCTGATGATCTGGGTCTGCTTAGAGCAACCTAATCTACAAAACCCAGATCTCAATTTTTCATCCCTACTTTTTAGGAAAATTGCTATTTTTAGAAATTTCCTAAAAATAGTAACTTTTTCTGGGTTTCTTTCAAAACGGATACTGGCAAAACTTTCTAAAAATGGAAAGTTGGTCCGTTAGGGTTCAAACTGATTTTGATTGGCTCAAAATACTTCCATCTCAGGCTGGTGCAGTTAGAATCTCAAAAAGATCAGTTTTGCCCTAATGGGTCCATTCTGCTTTTTCGGAAGCATTTCAGGAGCTCCAAAGTCATCAATGGAGGTTAGTCGGCTGCCAGGTGTCAGATTCAATGATCAAGCATCAAACAAAAGACGAAATGATGAACATGCATGTTGAATGAAGAAGGAAGGTGAAATCTACCAGATTTTGACTAAGTCTGCTTGTCATGGGCGCCCCAGGAGAGAATAGGCGCCCATCTTTTTAGGGCACCAGATGATGGAATTAGGGTTTGAGCTCTCAGTCAAAGTTATTCAGAATCCTCTCAGCTCCGCAACGAGTCTGATAGCACAATCAACGGATCATCCAGTCGCCCGAGATTCAGAGCTGAATAGGGAAGATCCAAACAAAATGAAAAATGAAAAATATGAAAATCATGAAAATTTTATTAAGTCTGGGAACTTTGGGCGCCCTTGGTGAAGAAGGGCGCCCAACTTTTTGAAGAGACAAATCCAACAGTTAGGGTTTGCTAAAGTGCTCAATCTCTTCGGAATTCAGTCTGCTTTGCAATGAATATCTTTGTCCGGGCATCCAACTGGTTATCCTCTGGCAAATTCAGATCAAAGGTGAGGGTATAGAATAAAGGTTTCAAACTCTGAAAGATGGAAAGTGAAAAATGGCCAAGTCTGGACGAGTTGGGCGCCCCAGAAGGAAATAGGCGCCCTTGATTTCGAGGGCTTAAAAAGATAAATTTGCCAATAGAACCTCTAGCGTGATTTCATGAGATTTGAACAGGCTTTCCAACGGGACTATCAGCTCGTCAATCTGAGTTGGCGGTCGTCAGATGCAGGAGGCGAAATAGAGGGTGAAACAAGAACTTAAATGCTGAAGTCAAAAGCAAGGTGAAAATTTATGAAAAATGACTAAGTATAGCCAAGAAGGGCGCCCAAGCTTTTGAGGCTTCTAATGGACTTTTCTGTAGTCAGCACTCCTAGAGAACCCCCTTCAGAATCTTCTCAACTTCGCGACAAGCCCAGCCGTCAGTCAATCTAGCGCCTGGAACCCCAGATCCGACGAGATCATCTATAGAAAAGAGTTGATGAAGAAAGTGGAAAATATTCCAAGTATGGTCAAGTTGGGCGCCCCTAGAGAGAAAGGGCGCCCAAAGTTTTGAAGCTTCAAATGATGGAATTTACCTATGCAGCCTCCAAGATCACTTTGTCGGTTTTAGCCAAGCTATCCAGTGAACCTGTTAGCCAGTCGATCTGATTAGCGTAGCTCTCGGAATCGAGATTTCATCAGAAGATCAAAGGGAAATGAAGAACTTGAAAATCATGCAAAAATGGCCGACACTGTGAAAGTTCGGAGCCCCTGGAGGAAATAGGCTCCCATGAATTTGAAGGTCAAAACGAAGTTTTTCGCCAGAGGTGCCTCCAGAACAATCTTCTAAGAATCAGTCAGGCTATGCGATGAATCATCTAGCTCGTTCATTGGATCAATTTGGAAACCGGAAATCAAGGTCAAAGTAAGGAGTCAAAATGGTGAAAAGTTGAAAAAACTCAAAAAATGACTAACATTGGGTGAAGTGGGTGCCCTTGGCCAAGAAGGGCGCCCAACTTGTCATGCCTTAGTTGAAATTCTCAAGTTTTAAAATTGCAAGATGAAGTGAATGTCTAAATTCATTGAACAAGCTGAGTTTAGGGTTTGAAGATTAAAGCAAAAGAAAGCAAAGCTATTTCAAGCCCTAAATCTATTTAAGACATCTCTTCCATTCAATCTTCATCATTTTTGCAGGTGGCATTCAAAGGAGAAAGTTGAAGCAGCAAGTTTGAAGTTTTAATTCAAGATTCAAGAACTCAAGGTTGCTGATTTTCATGAATAATTTTCAGACCAGCAACATGAGACCTTGCTTTTTCATGCTTTTTTCATCCAGAAGATCAAATTTTTGAAGGATAAGGTCAAAGAATTTTAGTTTTCAGCCATCTGGGTTTCTTCATCTCATTCTTTTGAAGAATTTTTGAGGAAATTTATCAAATTGCAGCAGCTTCTTTTTCCTTGCATGTCAGTGAAATCTTCAGAGTTTGCAAATTTTGATCATCTGGGTCCTCTCAAAATAGTCTTCTGAAGAAAACTCATATCACAACTTTTTCAAGAAAATTTCAAATTCTAGGGTTGGCTGCTTTTTCGATCAGCCATTAGTGTTTTTCAAATTTGATCAATTGGGTCCATTTCTAACTGTATTTTGAACAAAACCCAGGTGTTAGCTTTTTCAGTGAAAAATTGAAGAAATTAGGGTTTGTTGCTTTTTCAATCTAAATTCAAAATTTTCAAAAAACGGACGATCTGGGTTGTATTGCAACAAAATTCTGAGCACAACCCATATCTCAAAAAAAATTCCAAAAATTTGTCTGTTTGAGGCCGAAAAACCAGCATTCTAAAAATAGAAAGTTGCTCAAAACTTGTCTGAACATAGGCAAGTTTATAGTCATTCTTCAAGGTTTTCAATATGAAGTACACTCCCCTCGAGTTTAAGACCAAATCAACACTATATCAAAACTTCATCATCTTAGCTGAAGAGTGGGAGGAGGTGTGATATGTGAAAAAGGAAAGGTATTAGAAAAGAGTTGTGCAATACTCATTTGTTGGAAATCAAGAGAGGTGTCAGAAACATAAAGTTGTAGAGCTGCCAAGTTATCAATTAGTGAGTCATCTTTTCGGGCAGCGATGTTTTTCCAAGAACATAACTCATAAAGCAGCCAAAGAAGTGAAGGATTCTCTAAGTTTGATCACAGAAGGCGAGGAGATCTTGGAGAATCAGAATATTGCTTTAGATGGTATCAATGCACCTAACCGGGACCCAGTTTCCTACTTTTTAGTGGATATGATTTGAGATTTAAAGCGGCTTTCATCTAGAAGCTTTCTTTCTGCTTTCTTTCTATTCTTGGAACGATTCTTATCCATTATTTGAAGAAGAGAAAGAAGATAAATGTAATAGTTGGCGTTTCCTACTTTTCCCGCTTTCTTAGGTGTTAGATGTTATCCTCTTTCTAGATTTAGAAATAAAGCTTGCTTGCTGAGCAAGCCCTAGATTGTAAAAGCAAGGAGATTTTAGGGTTCCCTACTCCTCTGCTTGCCTATAAATAAGAGCCTTTGCTCATTAGTTTTCTTTAACGGTTATTGTGATAGAAAATTGCTGAGTCTCTTTTAGCCAGCAAGTTGTTATTCAGTGTTAGTTCACTTGTGTTTATGATAGCGAATTGTTGAGTCTCTTTTAGCCAACAAGTAGTTGTTGTAATCGCTGTCCCTTTTGTGTAAGAACAAGTTTGCAAGCCTCTTTAGCTGCAAGTTCTTGTTCCGTGCATGTGTTAGGATAATCTTTGTTCCAAAAGTTTGAGAAATAATATCATGAGCCTCCTTTGCCTTGGTATAATGTCTCAGATTTCCGTTATTTGTGTTATGCTTTTATGATCTTAATTTCAGCTTACATTAAAGTGTGTAGATGTTTGTTGGAAAAGAGTTTATTGAAGCACTTTGTCAAAGAATCAACCTTGTTCATTTCTAGTTTCTCTTGCTCTGCGTATTACTTGAGAAGTTAGAAACGTCTTTAGCTTAAGTTAGTCGTAGTTGAAGTTCTTAAATCAGAAGATATCAGCTGCGGCGTTTGTGTTTTATAAACCTTGTGCTCTAGCTGATCAAAAGGATAGGCAACTTAGTTCTTAGTTTACTTTCTTTCAACACCATCAACAAGAGGGAGCTTCCCCTCTTAATTTGAAGAGCAGTTTATCTGTGCATAGCTGTCCGTTTCAAATTTGCATTCCAGAGGTGCGAATTTAAACGCCAACATACCCCAAAACTAAAATTTTTGTTACACTTATATATTTTGAAGAAATGAGTAAAAGTCTTGCTAAATCTGTCAAAAAGGTCAAAATTTGGGTGTGCATGTCTTGCACGAGGGGTTAAAATGTAAAATTTCCAAAATCTGACGATCTGGGTCCGCTTAGAGCGCCCTAATCTACAAAACCCATATCTCAGTTTTTCATCCCTACATTTTAGGAAAACTGCTATTTTTAGAAATTTGCTAAAAATAGTAACTTTTTCTGGGTTTCTTTTGAAATGGATATTGACAAAACTTTATAAAAATATAAAGTTGGTCCATTAGGGATCAAACTGATTTTGATTGGCTCAAAATACTTCCATATTAGGTTGGTGCAGTTAGAATCTCAAAAAGATTAGTTTTGCCCTAGTGGGTCTATTATGCTTTTTCAGAAGCATATCAGGAGCTTCGAGGTCATCAATGGAGATCAGTTAGCTGCCAGGCGTCAGATTCAACACTCAAGCATTGAGCAAAAGGTGAGTTGGTGAGCAAGCACGAAGAACGAGGAAAGGTGAAAACTGTGAAAATTTGACTAAGTCTGCTTGACATGGGAGCCTTAGGAGAGAATAGGCACCCATCTTTTTAGGGCATCAAATGATAAAATTAGGGTTTGAGCTCCCAGTCAAAGTTGTTCAGAATCTTCCAGCTTCGCAGCGAGTCCGACAGTGCAGTCATCAGACTATCCAGTCACTCGGAATTTGAGATCGAACAGAGGCTTTTTAAATAGAATATAGAATGAAAATCACGAAAAAGTTTGAAAAGTTTCCAAGTTTGGAGCAAATGGGCGCCCTTGAAGGAGATAGGCGCCCGAGTTTTTGAGGGCTCAAACAGATGAATTTGCAGACGAAGCCCTAATGTGACTTCTTTAGAGTTGATCAGGCTTTCCAACGAGACCTTCAGCATGTTAAACGGAGTTGGCAGTCACTAGATGTAGCAAGCTGAATGGAGGTGTTGTGACCTTTTCACACATCGCCCCATTCAAGATGGGGACCCCTAATTTTTGCTCCGTTCTGGTATTTTGGCTTCGGTTTTGTCTCTCTCTCTCTGTCCGTTTCTTTTTTGCCATCTGTCTTTCTGGGGACGTGCCCATCTGTGAGCTTAAATGTAAAATTTTGGCCAAGTCTGAAAATTAGGGTTTGTACTTGCCTGGTCAATCTAGGGTCAAACGAAGTAAATAAATTGAAAATTGAGATTAACATTGGTGTCAGTACGCTTCCAGTAGATTTCCACTGAAATTTCGTTAGATTCTGACAACTTACTATTTTTAGTAAGTGTGTAATTCCAGGTGTTCCTTTAGCATTCTTGAAGTTTTAACAGTCACACTGCATTCAGAGCACATCAAGCTGCTCACTGGCAAAATTTGAGCTGAAATAGACAACTTACTATTTTTAGCAGTTCATCTTCCAGAGCAGATTCTAGGGTTTATATGTAGAGTTTTTCAATGCATGACGGATGATTCCTTCTGGGTTTTCAGAGACCTTCGTGATGGTGTAACATGCAAAGCGAGATGATAACTTTCAGAGTTCAACTTTCTGAGGCTATTTTTAGGGTTTGCATGTCAGAGTTTTCTTTGCATGTCTGTATATTCCTTCTGGGTTTTTCGAGAGCTTTGCAGTGATGTGACATGCAAGTGGAGATAATCACTTATTCAGGAACTTACTATTTTTAGCATATGCATTCCAGCAGCCGCCTCCCAGCACTTCAGAATCACAAACTGATCGCAATGCAACAGAAATGAGGACGAACGAAGGCCATTTGATGTGCATGCAAGACAAATTAGGGTTTCCAGCTTCGGGACCCAAAAAGAGGGGTAAAAAGTCAGAATCTTCGAAAACCGGTGTATACCACTGCGATCAGCATCTTTCAGGCTATCCACTGGTAAAATTTGAAGACAAACGGAGCACTTACTATTTATAGTAAGTCATTTTAGAAACTGGCTAAAAATAGCAAGTCAGCATCATACGCCAGTGTGAACAGGCAGGTCACGTGGTGAGGAGCACGTCATTCGAATTTCAAGTCAATCGAAGTTGTGGAGGTATCAGAAGTAGGCAGTTACTATAAATAGTAAATCACTTTCAGAAACATGCTATTTTTAGCTGGCAGGCTCAGGATGGCAGTGTGAACAGGCTGACAAGGTCGTGAAGGTCCAGTGTTCAAAATTTCAAAGCAATCTGAGCTTTTGAGATATGAAAATTAAAGGACTTACTATTTATAGTAAGGCATGGAGAAGCTGGCAAAGACAAAAGAAAAATGGCTAAGTAAGATGCTTTATCCTCCACCACTTTGAAAATGCGCCCTCTTCACAGACATGAAATGAAAAATCTCTAAGTGTCAAGTTCATCCTCTAGCCTAGTTGAAATGCGCCCTCACATGCAAGATGACTTGAGGAGAATAAAAATTCTAAGGCATAAAGTATCCACCTCTTACCTCCATATGCGCCCATCCTTCACACTATCTCATATGCGCCCATGTGCCAAGTAAGTCAAGGGTCAAAGGCGTACATCCTCTAGCAAGCCCAAATGCGCCCTCATAAGAGACAGAGGAAATTTTCCAAGTTAAAAACTTTCATCCACCACACATGCTAGAATGCGCTCAAGAAGAAAGTCAAAAGAAAGTCAAAGATACTCATCCTCCTCTACATGCCATATGCGCCCATCTTCTAGCAAGTTGAAATGCGCCCAAGGCTAGCAAGTCAAAGAGTCAACAAACTTCATCCTTCACCAATGGCAAAATGTGCCCAAGTTCATAAGAGGTCAAGATGGTCAAAACACGTTGGGAGTTTCATCCTCATACATGCTTAAATGCGCCCAAGCAAGGGCATGTGAAGACAAAAGAAGGAAGTCAAAGAGTCACAAGAGGGCGTTCAAAGTGTTTTATCCTTCATGAGGTGTGATATGCACCAAGAAGTGTGTAGGGTGATGAGTAATGTGCTGGACGTTGAACACAAGGTGATGGAAATATGAAATAAATATGTTAGGTGTGGAAAGAATATCCTTCATGATAAGGAAAATGCGCCCAAGATGCAAGGGGGAGAGATGATAATTGCTAAGGCGTGGGAATTTAAATGTGCTAGGCGTTGGAATATAAAAGGAAGTTTATCCTTCATGACTAGTGAAATGCGCCCAAGGTGATGGAAGTGAAGTAAAATATTGCTAGGCGTTGGGAATATTAGGCCTATGGGGGATGAAGAATAAAACATGTTAGGTGTTTGATATATGCTTTCAGGACAAATTTTCTAAGTAGGTTGAAATCAAAATTTCCTCACAGGCAAGGTGAACGAAGTTGAATAAAAATTTTCTAAGGCAAAAGTGCAAAATGTGCTAAGTGATTTTAAATTTTTCTAAGGCACAATATTTTCTTCCTTAAGGAAATTACGCCTAGACTTGGAGGATGATGAAATTTTCCTGGACATGGATGAATTTGCCAGTGATGAAGTCAGAGGATGTTGGCATTGCAGGATTGATAAAAAATTTTCAGGTCAGAGCAACAAAGCATTCACAGATGTGAAGAACGGGATTAAATTTCATAAAAAAATATTTTTCTAAGGTTCAAGATTTAAAAAAATTTAAATGAACCCGTTCGTGGTATACCCATGGATTTGACAAGTTCTGGAGAAAATTCTCTTCTGGGTATTGAAGATTTTCGACGAGAAGTTGATTTCCAAGTGTTCTGCATTTCGCCAAGGCCTTCAGGATGAAGAATTTAATCGGTGCTTGAATTATGAATTTTCCTAAGGGGAAAATTTAAAATTTTCTAAGGCAAATTAAATAAAATGTGTTTCTAAGATAAAGTTTTTCCAGACGATGAATTTGAAATGGATTGCCTAGATAATTTCGATTGAACTCTTCACGAGATGAATTTTCCAGAGCGTCAGAGGTGAATAAAATTTAAATTTAAATGACAGAGCTCCGGCTAGTGAATAAAATGTGTTAAGAGACGAATTTAAAGTGAATATTTTTCGAAAATGAATTAAATACCAAATATGCCAGTCAAAGTTGAACTTCTAGAAGATTAAGATTCTAGGCGTCAAAAGACAAGTGTCGAAAATGCCAGAGGAGGGAAATTCGAATTCTTGAAGAGAAGTAGTGGAGCTTTAATGTACTGGCTAAAATTAGCTCCCTTCTAGAATTCGATTTTTGCTATAAGAATTGAGAAGTTTTCCATTTCTTTTCATAGCTGAAGAAATTCGATTTGCTCTAAGTTTGATGTTGGAGTGAGTTGCTGAGGCTGAAGTGTTGAAGAGGAAGTTCGAAATTTTGCTAAAGCTGAGGGCTGAAATCTGAATTTGTTGCTGAAGTTTGAAGTTGCAATGCAAGTGAGAAATTCGATTTGAAAAGAAGAAGGTTGCTGAGGTACGAATTTCAAAGAGTGAAGTTGCTGAAGCTAAGAAAGTACGACTTGGAGTTTGAGAAGTTGCTGAAGTAAATAGGCGCCAAGTCATTTGGAAGTTGCTGCGATTTGAAAATCTAAGTCTGAGCTCGTGAAGTGCGAAATTGGCTAAGTTTTTTTTTCGAAGTCGCTGATTGCTAGAGTGAAGTTGGACGATTTTCTATAAAGTGGAGTTGTTGAAGCTTACTTGCTAAACTTTTTGAGTATTGATAGTTCGAAATTTGCTGGAGGAGAAGTTGAGGTTTGCAAAGAAATATGATGTTGCAACTTCTCAAAGTTTTAAAAGTTGACTGGCAGCCCCTGCATATTTTACTTTCTAATTTAATTTGTTGATGGCTGTTTATTGTTTTGTAGGATGGCTGAAACAAGAACGACTAGCAAGGACAACAATGGTGCATCCAGGCAAGCTGTTATCAAGAAGCTGAGCAAGCCTTTCATGCCGGAGTCAAAGTTCACTTCAAAGTTGGCCAAGCTTGCTGACACGAATTTGGGCTCTTTCAACTTGGAGACCTTCAAGAATCGGATGCTGGGAATTGGTAATCATCAACCTTCAGCCACTTCACACAACATCATTCAAAGTGGATTATATGCAGCTGTTGGTTTCCCATCAGCTATTCAGTGTTCGGAGCTGATGATGGAGTGCGCCAACTGCTATGAGAAGGATCACAAATCAATTATGTCACCGGATGGTCAAGTGCTCGCCAACCTCACTCCTGCAGCTATTGGCGAAGCTTTTGGGATTCCAGCACACAGGAATATGATTTACAAATCAAGAGAACGAGTTGAACGAATGTATGCTTCTGCATTCGAGAGATGTACGGAGACAATCAATACTCGCTCGATGAGCAACCCGAAGCCCTCTCGTACGAAGCTACCAAGGCAAATTATATCAGATGACTTGAAGCAGGAGTACTGTGATCTTATTATGATGCTGAGCAGAGTTGGAGGTTGCCCTCAGGTATTTATTTTTGAGCCGTGGATGTTCTACTACATCAACCTCGTGTTGGAAGGAAAGGAGTACATCAACTGGGCTGCAATGATTAGTGATAATTTGCATGAGCAGCTCTTGAGTTTGAGAAGAACGAAGACCTTTTACATGGGCTCTTACATTATTTACCTGCTGGCTCGTATGACGAAATACAGAGGAATTTCATACAAGGAGCCTGTTGGTTGTGGCTCTCACCAGTTCAAAATCCATGAGGCTTGTCCGCAGCTGCACTTGACAAGTACTACTCATTACAAGCGTGTCAACGAGACTTTTACCATGCATATCATGAGAACACTTCAGGAATGTATGCATCATAGGATCTCGAGGGAAGCTCAAGAATTGATTGAAAAGTATGGGTGCTGGTTTATACAGTTTCCGAAGTTTTCTTACATCAGGCTGCAAGGTTTTTCTTCATATCCATATAGGCTGCCTAAGTACCCAACGAACAGAATTTTAATGTTAGAGATATCTAGGCAATTGGTTGCCTACGATAAGATTCAAAAGAAAAAGAAGAAGGGAGGTGTTGACTTCCCAATTGTCATGGGCAATTCAGATGAAGTGTGTCCTTCATTACAGGCAGCTAGGGAAGCTGAGAGTGAGCTTCAGTTCTTTCACTTTTCCTATCACACCAGTAGACAGCATTATGATCCACATAACAATATCAGATGGGTACTGTCAGAAGAATTTAAACATAAGGAAAACATTGAGGATTATTGGGCTGGTGCATCAGATGAGGCTGAAGTCAGGAAGAGAATGTTCTCTAGGTTGCCAATAGGCATGATTAGGGAGTGTGAAGTCATTCCGGTACCAGACCAGGTGGATGAGGACATGATCGTTGTCCATCCAGATTATGAGGCAGTGAGAGATACTCCACTTCCACTCCCGGATTGGTCAGAACCAGAGATTGCTGACTTGGACACACTTTCTATTCCAGTCTTGACATTTACCAGAGCATGGGTTGACAAGCGTGTGAGTAGATTGAAGAGTAGGTCGATTGCATTGACTTACAATTTGATGGGAGATCACAGGACACCCACCACCAGCAGGAAGAAACAAATTACACGAGGTCCAGAATTTCGAAGGAAGGAGCCAGTTCGGCAGGAGCCTGTTCAGCTGGAGCCTCCAAGAGTTGTAGTTGAATCACCCACGCCATTGGAGACACGTTCTCCAAGCATACATGAGGTTTCTTTATTTGCTGATCAAAGGAATGCATTGAATCAGGTGCAGGAGGTACATGAAGAAAATCAGCCACCACGGAGAGAGTCGGTTGGCCAGAGTGTCAACACACCTACTAGAGATGATCAACAGGATGATGAGGGGACTGCTACCGACCCTTAGTTTCAGCATGAGTTAGAGGCGGCTTTAGACGATGATGATATAGTTTCAGGAGATACTCAGCCACTTGAGGCCGATGAGCCTCACTAGAATGATATAGAAGTTGAACAACTCCATGAAGTAGAAGCACAAGAACATCAGCCATTTGTTATACAGCATGTTGTACCTGATTGGCTCAGAGATAGGATGAGAAGAAGCCCTAGTGAAGAGATTGCTCCAGCGATAGAAATGGAAGAGTTGTTAAACAGGATCAACGCGCCTCCACAAAAGAAGAGAGCACGAAAATTTTCAAAAATATCGACTGATGAGGATGGCTCTCGCACCCTTCATATGGCGGTGCCACAAGTTGATTGTGATCGAGACGAAGCAGTGCCAGAGAACTATGTGGTCACAACTTTGGAGTTAAGACGTCTCACAGGTGCACAGATTGTGGAGGAATGTGATAACTCCTACCACGCCCTCAAGGACAAATTATTTAAAAAGGAAGGAAAGTATAAGAAGTTGAAAAGGGAGCATAAGGCTTTGATAGGATATATGCAGCAGTTGTCTTGTCCTTGTGGGCAGGAGATTCCAGCTGAAATACCTAGAGAGTCAATTAGTGGCTTGTTGGAGTTGGGGAAGATGGCACAGGAAGCAGACAAATGGGTTACAGGAGTTCGTGCTGAGATAGAAAAGTTTATGGAAGACCTTGCTCATGCTTACCAACAAGCTTCCAACATCACGGCACGTATGGAGGCAGTTGATCAGGCCTGGGGTGATGCTTCGGTTTATTAGAGCAAAGTTATTCAGCGTCTGGAGGCATTGAGGCATGTTCCTTTGCAGATGCTGATTGATGGAGGGGTCATTCAGGAGAATGATAGACACGACTTTTCTAGATGGTACTCTTCAGTAATCACAGGGCGTGGTTTCTTTGATGCAGCACAGGCGGATTCAGCTAGAGTCAGGAAGGCTATGATGAATATTGTTGATGGAGTCCTGAATACTTTGGAGGCAATATTTGCTAGACGCCTGAATCCCAATGAGGTGACTACTGATAATTTGAGGGGTAGGCTGGTGCCTTTCTTCTCAGAGGTGAAGACCTTTGTACAAGATGACTTTGAGAACACTTCTACTTTCTCCAGCTTGATTCAGAGCATGCAGGATTCCTTAGCCGCTTGGAGAAAATCTTGTGCACGGCATGAACAGTCAGTCACGGTGAAGAGTTTCAGCTTGATTGCATTCCACCTATTTCAGTTCAGGAGGTTGAGGCTATACTTGCCAGGTTCATTGAGTTTGCAGCCAGGGAGAAGGAGAATGGGAATGCACTTCTGGATGATGATCTTCTAGAAGACTGATTGTGGGCATTAATTGCCTTAACTATTTTGGGAGTGAGTGGGAATCTTTGATTCATTTAATGTACCACTCCCCATTCTGGCAGTTTTTTAGGGTTAGGGCTGAGGTGACTTAATCTTAGCCATTCTTTTGATTGTAATCTGAGCCGTTCATTGGACTGGGCCATCTATAAAAGGGGGAGTCCCCCTCATTTGTAATTCATTAGAATAGAGATCAGATTAGAGGAGACATCAGAGTTGGAGACATTTTGTTAGAGAGCTAGCTTAATAGTTTAGCTTAGTTTGGAGGAGAAGGAAATTTTTCCCTTGAAAACTTTTGTAAGAGATTGTTATCTAAAACTTTCATAATAGAAGATCTTTTCATTGATGATGAAATTCGTCTTTGTTATGGACAGCTAGCAAGGTTTCTTCGTCCCTTCAATTCCAAGTAGCGTAAAGTAGCTTAAAGTAGTGCAATTTTCAGTTCATGCAAGTAGTTTACTTTGGATTTGTGGTGTTTGATTGAAGTAGCTTCTCCTTATCCATACCACTAGCGACTTGCTGACGGTGAGTTTGCCTTGCGTGGTCGACTGGAAAACATTTCAAACTTAACTTTGATTGTGGTTCATATTCTTATATGCATCGTTATGATGGTATATGTATGCTAAGTTATAATCTGAATACTCTTCGTTACTCCTTTGAAGATTGCAACGATTTTACTGAAGTTGTCCGATGCGAGGCTAGGTAAAACCCGGTTGAAGTCTGTTGAAGTCGAGCTCCACATATCTTGCATTTAGAATAGAATCTAGAACTTTCTTACCCTTATACTCATTTACATTCCGCTCATCTTTGGTTAATTTTAGGAAAACGTACTTATTGCTAAATCATCCACATTATAAAAATCCCTTCCAATCATCCATCTACTATTAACTGCAAGTGTCTTGAACAATTGTGTAAGTCCCCTCGTGAAAACAACAATTCACAACCAACCAACTGAGGGTATTCCAAAGCATTACGGAACCTTGGAGTTGAATGTGCGATCTATCTCGCAATCTTAGCGCACGGAATACTTTGATAAAGAGAGAATGGAGTAGCCTTTGGACAATTTTGTTCTGCTGATTGGTGCGGTCACAAAAATCACATCAACAGGAGGGTCTGATAAGAGCTGAAAACCAAAATTCAAAAGCGAAGGTGAAAATTGCAAAAAATTGGCTAAGTCTGGTGAAGTTGGACGTCCTAGCTTGCTAGGGGCGCCCAAGCTTTTGAAGGCCCAAATTCAACTTTTTGACAAAAGTGTCTCCAGAAGACCCCTCTTGGAATCTCCTCAACTTCACAATGAGCATAACCATAAGTCTATCCGATGCCTAGAAATTTAGATTTGACAAGATTGTTTGTAGAAGAGCAGTTGATAAAAACAAGAAAATATTTAAGTCTGGTCAAGTTGGGCACCCCTAGAGAGAAAGGGCGCCCAAACTTTTGAGGTTTGAAATGATAGAATTCACCAATGCAGCTTCCAAGATCACCTCATCGGTTTCAGTCAAGCTATCCAATGAAGCAGACAACTAGTCAATCGAATCAGCGTAGCTACCAGAGTCAAGATTTCATCAGAAGATCAAAGGGAAAAGGAGGAACTTGAAAATCATAAAAATGGCTAACTCTGGACAAAATGGGCGCCACTGGAGGAAATAGGCTCCCATGAATTTGAAGGTCAAAACAAAGTTTTTTGCTAGAGACACCTCTAGAACAGTCTTCTCAGAATCAGTCAGGCCACGTGATGAATCATCCAGTTCGCTTGTTGGATCAATCTGGAAGCCAAAGATCGAGGTCAAAGTAGGGGGTCAAAATTGTGAAAAGTTGAAAATTTCCAAAAAATGACCAACTCTGGAGCAAGTAGGCGCCCCTGGAGAGAAAGGGCGCCCAACTTGTCATGGCTTAGCCAAATTTCTAAAAGTTTCAAGATTGCAAGAGGAAGAGAATGTCCAAGTTCATCGAACCAGCTGATTTTAGGGTTTTGAAGATAAAAGAAAAAGAAAGCAAACCTATTTCAAACCCTAAGTCTATTTAACACCTCTCTTTCATATAATTTTCATTATATTTGCAGGTGGCATCCAAAGGAGAAAAGTGGAGCAGGAAATTTGAAGTGATATTTCAAGATTCAAGCTCAAGGTTGTTGATTTTCATAAATAATTTTCAGACCAGCAGCATAAGGCCTTGCTTTTTCATGCTTTTTCATCCAGAAGATCAAATTTTTGAAGAAGGCTAAGATTTTCAATTTTCAGCCATCTGGGTCTTATTATCTCATTTTGCTGAAGAAATTTTCAAGAAATTCATCAAGTTGCAGCAGCTTCTTTTTATTTGCATGTCAGTGAAATCCTTAGTATATTCAAATTTTGATCATTTGGGTCCTCTCAAAACAGTCTTTTGAAGAAAACCCATATCACAGCTTTTTTCAAGCAAATTTCAAATATTAGGGTTTGCTGCTTTTTTGATCAGCCCTCAGTGTTTTTCAAATCTAATCAACTAGGTCCATTCCTAATTACATTCTGAACAAAACCCAGGTGCTAGCTTTTTTCATGAAAAATTGAAGAAATTAGGGTTTGCTGCTTTTTCAGTCTAAATTCAAAATTTTCAAAAACGGACGTTCTGGGTTGTTTTGCAACGAAATTCTGAGCAAAACCCATATCTCATAAAATTTTCAAAAAATTTGTCTGTTGGAGGAAGAAAAACTAGCATTCTAAAAATAGAAAGTTGCTCAAAACTTGTTTGAACCTAGGCGAGTTTACAATCATTCTTCAAGGTTTTCGAAATGGAATACACTCCCAATGATTTCAAGACCAAATCAGCTCTCTACCACGATTTCATCAAAATAGTTGAGACGGACTTGCATCACATCAAGCCGGTGTTTGATCTACACGCTTTGGAGAGCGCAGGCAACACTTCAATCAGAAACCTGGGACACTCTGGACTCCTCGCAACAGCATCTATTCCTATTTCAGTTCAGAGTCTCGAGTTTGTAATTGCTTCCATCAAGCATTACAATCCGGCTACAAGGGAGATTCAATCAGTTGATGGCAGATTGATATGCAGTTTGAAGCGTGACATGATCAAAAAATGCTTCTCCATTCCCCCTTGGCCTAAAAGTGTCACTATTTCAAAGGGCGAATGTGAAAGGATGTGGGAAATGCATAAGGACAGGTACAGTAAGAAGATTGCACAAAGGTGGATGAAGGAAAAACATAAGACTTTGCCTAAGAACGTCGGGCGAGGAGAGTTTAAGGACGAAGTTGCTATCATAATCACCTTGCTCAACAGGGTCACTAGACAAGAAGATGCTACCGAGTTTCAACCATGGATGTTCTATGTGATTCCTCACATCATGAAGAAAACTGAGTTCTATGATTGGGCCACCTTGATCAGTGACAACCTCCATCAGCAGATAACAAAATATTTCCAGATTCATGAGTTCCATATGGTTTCTTAAGTAGTCTACTTAGTGGCCTATCAAGGTCAATTCAAAGGGTTGAACACCGAGGGGTCTCTAAGCATACAACATATCTACAACTATTACCCTCAGTTGGAATTCACAAAATCATTACATCATTACAAGAGGGTGAATGAGGCTTTCCTGATACACACAGTGTGAGACCTGGATAATGAATTGCACATTTGTATTTCATCCACAGCCAGGGCAGCAATAGTTGAATGGGCAGATTGGTTTATACAATTTCCTACATTCACTTATCTCAGAGTTTATGGCTTTTTAGGTGCTCCACTTATGCTACCAAGGTACCCATCAGACGAAGTTGTCTTCATGGAATTCTTAAGGCAGGCACATGATGTCCATGCGTTCTTGAGGAATAGAAAGAAACTCAACCTCAATTTTACATTGGGACTGGGAATCTATACATGCAGAACAACAGCAGATGCTAAAACCATGGGAGATGAGTTAGACAAACTCGGCCTCAAGCCTTACAGCGAGAGACGATCTTATGACCCTCATGGCGTCTACGCTAGCCGACTTGAGAAAAATTATGCTCACTCGCTCTCGAAGACTTTTGGGCCAATTGCATAGATGAGTTCGAGGTGCAGAGGTGTAGTTACAGTAGGCTCACTCTTCACTAGTTGAAAGATTGCTTATCAGAAGACATTAAAGGGTTCTCAGATGATGATGAGGATGTGCTTCTCCCGATGTATGCTCAGAAGCGAATTGAAGATCAACCCCTTCCTCAAGTCAATTGGGCTAATAAAGAGTCTCTCTCAGTTGAAGATAGGACAAGACAAGTCTTTGAGTATAGTAAAGTTTTCCTAGTCCTCAAAAGGAAAAACTCCATTCCAGTAGCAGAGCCGCCAAGGACACTTCCCTCTTCTTCCAGAGCATAGTCGAAAGGGAAAAGTGTAAAGCAGTCTCAAGAAGGTGTCAAGGGTAGCAGATCGACTAAAAATGTAAGAAGAAGGTTAGACTTCTCAGGCATAGTTATATAGGAGCAATCAACAGTCGAAGTAGAAGCTCCTCCTGAAGAGCCCGTACCTCAGAAGGAAACAGAGGAACTACCCATAACGCATGACTCCATACCATTGACAGGGTGTTCGCCAATTCACATTGACCTGGACATTGAAGAAGATGAAGAGGTTGCAATTGTACCTCCCAAAGAAGTTAGTAAAGATACTACCGTGTCTTGGCTTGAGAGCTCCTTGGGAAGGGTAAGAAGAAGACCTTCATATCAGGTGAATTTTGATGACCTTGATAACATCTATCAGGAACCTCCTAAGAAGAAAGCAAAGAAGCAAGTTCACTTTGATAGGAATCCTGATGGTGAGATAGTCATGGAGACTGCAATACCCCAGAGGACAAGAACAGAGATGAAGTTGATATGGACGACTTCGTGATGGTCAAGGCTAATCTTGGTAAAAATACCAGACATGCGGATGTCAGTTTGTTCAGAGTTGTGTCTGAAAGCCTTCAAGAAAGAGTGCTCAAGGATGGGGAAGACAAAGCAGCCCTCAAGGCTGAAATACAACAACTCAGGCTTTATATTTTTAACCTCGTCCATGCCTCATCGCAGGCGACCCAGTTGCTGCCCTAGGTTTTAGATACGCCAGCTGATCATCATCAATTGAGACAGCTGGTTATTTGTGGGAAGGAAACTCAAGAGTGGATCGAGAGTTTCATTGTTAGAGGAAAGGAGATCTTGGCATGGATGTTTCAGTTGAGAGAAAACGCTCATGAGCTACGCCAAGGTATCCAAGGGTTTTAACAAAAAGTGGCTGAAGTAAAACCAAGGCATGAGATCATCATTGCAGATTTAGATACAGCCTATGGTTCAACGGCTTCAAAAGAACACAAGAGGCAGATCCTTGCTTGGAGAGAGCATCATGTCTTCAAGGTCAAAACCTACGAGAGGATATCCGAGGAGTTTATTGCCTACAGACAAAGGGTGACCGAAGCTCTTCTTTTCATCAATGAGTTTGTCACAGAGATTCCTTCTTGGTACAGTCTTGAAGATGGTTCCTACGTCGGGCTTGATGAAGTGCAAACTCAATTTCAGAGTGTTGTTCGCAGCTGTGATAGCAACAATACAGTTGGTGGCAGAATGAATCACCTTGACATGATGTCAGCAAGATTTGAAAAAGCGGCCAACGAGGTTGAAGATTTCCTGAGATCAATTGCAAATGGAGAAGATATCTTGGAAAAACGCAACTTTGCTATTGATGGTATAGATGCACCAGATCGGGACACAGTTTCCTGTTTTTTAGCGGATGTGATTGAGATTTGAAATGGCTTTCATCTAGAAGCTTTCTTTCTGCTTTCTTTCTATTCTTGGAGCAATTCTTATCCATACTTCGAAGAAGAGAAAGAAGATAAATTGTAATAGTTGGCAGTCCCTGCTTTTTTTGCTTTCTTAGGTGTTAGATGTTATCTTCTTTCTAGATTTAGAAATAAAGCTTGCTTGCTGAGCAAGCCCTAGATTGTGAAAGCAAGGAGATTTTAGGGTTCCCTACTCCTCTGCTTGCCTATAAATAAGAGCCTTTGCTCATTAGTTTTCTTTAACCATGCTAGTGATAACAAAACGCTGAGCCTAAGTGCCTTCTATTTGTTATTCAGTGTTGTTCAATTGTTTTATGATAGCGAATTGTTGAGTCTCTTTTAGCCAACAAGTAGTTATTGTAATTACTGTTCCTATTGTATAAGGACGAGTTTTGCAAGCCTCTTTAGCTGCAAGCTTTCGTTCCAGGCATGTGTTTAGTAGATTTTGTTCCAAATGTTTGAGAAATAAAATCATGAGCCTCCTTTGCTTTGGTATAACGTCTCGGATTTCCATTACATGTGTTATGCTTTTGCGATCTTAATTTCAGCTTTTATTGAAGTGTGTAGATTTATGTTGAGAAAGAGTTCTTTTAAGCCTTTGTTAGAGAATCAACCTTGCTCATTTCTAATTCTCTTGCTCTGCGTATTACTTGAGATATTAGAAATGTCTTTAGCTTAAGTTAGTCGTAGTTGGAATTCTTAAATCAGAAAATCTTAGCTGCGGCGTTTGTGTTTTATAAACCTTGTGCTCTAGCTGAAACAAAAAGATAGGCGAATTAGATTTAATTTACTTTCTTTTACTCCATCAGCAAGAGGGAGCTTCCCCTCCAAATTTGAAGAGCAGTTTTACTGTGCATAGCTGTTCGTTTCAAATCCGCATTCCAGAGGTGCGAATTTAAATGCCAACACTATGCAAGAAGGAAAGAAACAGTTTAGTAAGGAGGCGTCCTAGTTTGCAATGAGGAAACAATAATAGCGATCCAGAACAAAGCCAAAGAATAGTGAAAGAAGGGGGTTCGACTTACAATTGGAGGAAAGCTGTTCTAAATATGCATGGGGCTGATTCTGAAGTGGCAGGAGGGCGACCTATCCATGGAAGTTAAGAAAGAAACGATGGGAGAAAAATAGTTCTTTTCAGAAACCGTTCTGTTCATGGAAAAGGCAGATTCTGAGGTTGGCGTTCTGGATGATCGATGGGAGAATTGATGGGACAAAAATGTAAAGGGGGGTTGTAGAAGCAGCGATAGAGCATAGTAGAATCAAGTGCTAGAAGGGTAAGTTGACTCTTTAAGAATCAATGATAACCATTTTTGGTTTATGTGCAGGCATTTATAAACCTAGTTTCTCATTGTGAACCTTAGGTTATGTTTGTAGTTTCATTGAATAAGAAATCGAATATGCCTATTCTTCTTTCTTTGTCACCCTATGGTGGATGTCCATTTCAATGAACAAAGAATGAGTTATTTGTAGCTTTAAGCTGTTCCTTGAATGCTTGAATAAATAATGTTTTTGCAAGTTTCCTATTGCCTCCATATTGTCTTGGTCAAGTTGTTTGCACCAGCGGCTTGAGAGAAGATTTGATTGACTTGAATAATAATTTCTTAATTCTATCTCTGAGTATTGCTGACTGTTTGAGTCAAACAAGGTTACTATCAATTTAGGTTATTTTAACTTGTTTATAAAGGACAAATATATCAATGGAAGTCGACGAATATTTGGTATTTTCATAAATTTTGTCTTTGTTTCATAAACTTTATCTTCATAAACTTTGTCTTCAATCAACTTGAAATGATACGATCTTGCCCTTGAAATGTTTAGTGGGGCTTTGGCCTTTATGCGATATCCTTCTTTGATATCAACAATATGGTGGCAGTGGTTTCATTCTATGACAATAATTTCCAATTCTTTATTTGGCCTTATGTGATTTACACCTTGTGTTCTTCAGTATTAATGACCTCACTTATTTTGAACTTTCCGTCCATACATCTTAATCTCAACAACGATATCTTAGACATCAATCTCACCAACAATCTCGGTCTTTGATATTAAGGATAACAATCTTGTTCATGCATTTGACATCTGTATCACTTTGATAATCTCTTCATTCTTATGTTGACATTCTTGTCCATACATCTTAGAACAACAATCTCCACGACAAACTCTTTGACAACCTTGTCTACCTTTGACATCAATGACAAACATTCCAACAATAACAACTTCGATCAACAACATATGATTTCAAGAACTAAATAGTTAGTTTGTAACTTTGTACACAAAATTGCAACCTAGGTAGATGAATATTGTCAATACAAAGCTTGACTCTATGTAATTCACTTTCAATTCAATTTATGAAATTATGAACACAATAAGGCAAACATAGATGGAATGATATTTCAATAGCATAATTGTAGCATCAACTATCCTTATTCTTGTTTTGTGCTCAAAGTACTTGTGTATAGCTTGCAAGATGACCAATTTTTGGGATATTGGTGTTGGAAATATTGTCATTGATGTCAAGGTAAAGCATAAAGATCAGCATGACTGAAGATAACACATTTTTGTGTATAGATTATCCTCTTAAGATACAAAAGGTTCATATACTTTGTTGAAGTATATTACAAACTGATTTTGATCAGATTCTCAATATCTTGAAAGCGGCTTGAAAGCAACATACATTGATATCCTAAGTAAAGAAAATTCTGAAGAAACAATCGATATCCTAAGTGAAAAAATGCAATTATTCAAAAGAGAGATATATTGAAAGGAAATAATAAAATAAAATAAAATAAATAAGAGAGATATATTGAAAGGAAGGAAAGAATAAAATAAAATAAAAAAGACAAAATATAAGATGAAAAACAGCAAAAGACAAAACACAGAAAAAAACAAAAACCAGAAAAAGACAGATCAGAAAAAAGACGAAAACTAAAAGCAGACTCTAAAAGAAACGGAGCAAATCAGACTTTCAAAAGGTGCGAATCTTTAAAGTGGTGCGAATGACTTAATGAAGAGGCACATAAAGACAAATCTAATAAGACAAAATAAAGAAAGGACAAAACCAAATAAGACAATTAAATGAAATGGTGCGATTTGTTCTAGCAAACAAAACCGCTTCATAAGAGGTGCGATTTGTTTAGATTTGAAAGACTTCAGATTTTATTAATGAATGAAAAAGGCACGATTTAATGAAGAAATACGATTTGTTTTTTCAAAGTCAGATTAATCAAAAAGAATAAATGGAGAGACATAATACTTTGCAAGAGGTGCGATCTATGGATTAAAGGGTGCAAAAACAGATAGATGTGTTCTTTCACAAAAAGTTGCTATGTATGGGTAACATTTATATTTGATATCCAAACCAGATTTGCACAGCATATGTGTGGAGAATGAGAGTATAAAGTCAGATCAGAAAATAAATTCTCGTGTGAAAAATTGTATATCATCTGAAGAATGATTGTAGAGTGATTTGTATATCGAAAATATCTTCTGAGTGTAGAGAATGAGAATATAGAGTGCTGTGTGTGAAATAAAAGTTATTTCATTAAAAACAGAAACAGCTGTGAGTACAGTGTGAATTAAAAGAAGAAATCGTTTATCACAGGAGGAATACATGAAGCTTTAAGAAGCTTATCTTATACAGTGTTGTATGAAGAAAAGTAAGACACATATTTGTATGTGAAAGTGTGTGTAAAATATACATTATCTGAAAAGAAAAAAGTGCTGAGTATTGTGAGTAAAGTAAATATTTTATTCTTGAGTTACAATTGGTTGTAATAACTGTTGTGTGTGAAACAATTGATATATCATAAACACACTTAGGTGTGTAGAGTGTTGAAGTGTTGATTTTGTTGAATTTTATCTGTATTGTGTATAAATAAATATCATCTGCAGATCAATATAAGAATTGAATGACTATTGTCTAAGTATAGAGAGGAAGAGCAGCACTATTAAGTATAAAGTAAATATTATCTGAAGTTTGAGTTGAGAAGACAGTTTTTAAAAAGGGAACTTGTTTCAATTCTGTGAAGAGTTTGTGCAAAGGCAAAGAGAAATATATGATTGGAGCAGAATTTTGTAAAGTCCATCATTCGTTGAGAAAGCAACATTAAAGGTGGAACACTATTCATTCAAATTACAATCTTTGCTAAGTTGGTGCTTGGCAAGTAGGGGTTGGTGCTCCTTGTAGGTTGGTGCCTACTAAATCAGCATTAGGGGTTGATGCTCCTTGTAGGTTGGTGCCTACTAAATCAGAAATAAGGGTTGGTGCTCTTTGTAGGTTGGTGCCTACTAAACTACATATTTGGTGATTCAAGTAGGTTGGTGCCTACATTCATTGTAAAAGCTTATATAATTTATAAAGTACAATTGTTGGTGTCAACTTGTTCGTATTGAGATATTCTTGCATAGTTGAGTTGTGTTAGAGTTTGAAGTTGATAAAGGTTGTAAAGGGTAAAAGTTTGTTGATATACTGATTCACCCTCCCCTCCCCCGCTCTCAGTATATCTTTGTGCTCTTCAATTGGATAATCATTACTCTATCCCAAAATCAATGTCTTAAAGCACAAAAGCTTAAAGATTCCAAAAAACAAGAAAGGAATAATTTCAAAGCAAGAGCTAGCCTAGATAAATAATAAATAACATCTGACTAAAAGGGACCTAAAAATAGGCTCTCATCCTTCAGTCCAGAAATAGAACCTTTGAAATGGCAACTGTTGTGAGTAGCCATGGTAAAAGATAGCAGTTTGATACACAAGTCTGCTGTAATGTCCCCTTCTCAAACCTGATCTTCCAGGATGCCTTGGCCTTTTCCGAAAACCCTGAAGGCTAGCCGGAAGATAAAATTAGGTTTCCTATTTTTGAGGATGTCTTTGCTCGGAGTTGGTGGATTTGATGGCGGATTCTTTCTGGGTTTTCAGAGAGCTTCGCAGTGGTATGTTCATTCTCGGCATTCAGAGCATTTTCTGGAATTTACTATTTTTAGTAAATTCTATTTTTGGCAGCTTTTCAGTTGGGTCAGCTTGGTTGACTTCCTGCTTCAGTTTGGTCAGTTGACTTGCTCAGTAATGGCTTCCGGGCACATTTGGAGAGATAAGTTGAGTCATTTAATTAAAAAGTCACGTTTTAAATATTATATTTTAACGTTGACCCCTTGGCCTAGTCTATTGACTTAATGTTGTTTTGAAAAGTGGTCTTTTGAGGGTGGCGCCTTCATTAAGATTATTTTATTAATTTCCAAAGTCAAAGCAAGCTTCATGTGGGCGCATTTATCAAGGTGTTGAATTTAATTAAAATATCAATATTAAGCTTGAAAGGAAAAGGACGCCATCTTGGAGAAAGGATTAGGGTTTTGACATTGAAGTGGATTTTAGGGTTTCGTGAAGTCAACAGGAAGTTATAAAAGGAAGACTTTGAGCATCATTTCTTATCTTTGGTCTACAGTACTGTTATGCTGCCGGTTTGGCTCTGGGTTTGCTTCGAGGAATGAAGGCCTCCTAGCTCGGGCATCGCTTCTTGTTTGCAAGACAACAACTAGTGGTGATTCAATCTAGTTTGTGAGTTTTCTTGGAATTTGTGCATAGTATTCAGCCTTGTAGATCATTTGTTTTCTGGTTTTGCATATTAGTGGTTTTTCTAGATATTGCATTGTTGCTACAGCAGATTCACGTTTTTAATCATAAGTCAAAAAATACAAAAAAAGTGTTCTGGGTGTTGATCATATTCCATTGTCTAGGGAAGGCGAATCATTAGTTCAAGTTTCAGAATTTTTAGTTAAGTATTGAATTTTTAAATAGAGGTCGAACTTTTCAGCTTGGCCGTACCTCTTGAGACTGCATTGGTATCCGTGCAAATTAAATCAGAGTCATTTTGATCAGTCTTAGTGTCTTGTGTTGGTCGCCTATGTCTATAGAGAGCATTGCAATTTATTTCACATCAATCGGATAATCTCTGAGAAAGTTATGAACAATTCTTTAAGATTGTAAGCTGCTGGTTATATGATAAAAAGTGCAGATCTGATTATGACAGTTCGAGAAATCTGCATCTTCTGATTTGGATTTGGCATTGTGGTTTACTTAAAAGCTTGTAGCAGATTTATTGTTGAATGCACCATTTGAAAGGAATCTGATATCTTGATATTGCAGGCAATAGTAATTTGTAACGCGTAGTCTTGACCGGTTGTTTTAATATTGCTTCATCGTTATTTGTAATAATCCTTCTTCCTTCAGTAGTTGTTGTAATAGATAAATCTCCGCCCTATGGTAGCTACTTTCCCATTCAGGGTTAGCAAGCACATCCTGGGTGTTGAGTGTTTTCAGCTGTCAGCATTTCTTTTCAAGCATTGTCATTTGTAATCACTCCGCCATATGGTCGCCCCTCACTCCATTCTGGATTGGTTAGCACATACTTGGTGTTGAGTTCCCTTTCCGCAATTAGAGTAGAAGATCCTCTGACCATATGCTCGCCATCATCGGCGCCATTCTTGGTTAGAGTCGCTTTTGCACGTTTTGGTTTATCTTCTAACCTTAATGGGTGCATTGATTATAATTCACAATTTGTTAAAAATCGAAAAAATTGGCTCGGAATATTTCATCTGCACTGTGATTCTGAAGCAATTTCTTGCATTGAAACTTGTTAAATTCTTGAAGAATTTTGAAACCCTAACTCCTAGTGTGTTGTCAATTTCATCCAACAATCTTGGTGACTTGAATCTGATGTCTTCTGTGGAAACAAGGCAAAATAAACCCTAAGTTTCTGTTGCAAATGATTTGACCAATCCCAACTGTCTTGATCCATTGACAAACTGAGAAATACTTCCTAGGGTTTTCATAAGGTGGAAAACAATAGTTGAATCCCTTCTATAGAGATGTGACTAAACCTTAGCCTCATGTTTGATGAAGATAATCAACCATGTGCACAATGTGCTGATGCATCTCCAAATGGCTGAAGCCAAGTTCGAAAACAATGATGAATCTCTAGGATGTCTCTTCAAAAACTGCTCATAGGAATCAAGCTCTAGGAGGCTGAAAAGGTCTGAAACAGCAAAGCTTCAGACAGAAATCCATGAAAACCTCCTTTAAATACTGAAAACCTGCTGCCATCTTTGCTTACCTAAACTGTTGATACATATATATATGCTTGAAACAGGGATAGGATGAAGTGTGTAAACTACTATCCTCAACATGTGTTTGTCACTTCAGTTCAACTTACCTGGTGTGCACCTTGACCTAGCTTGTCACTAAAACTTTGTTTATGACTCCTACGTGTGCCTTTTATGTATCTCTGCCATCAATCAGCAACTCAGGCGCTTCTTTTGATTACTAGTGTCACTTGAAAGGTGTCTTCAACATGTAGACTCCTATTTTAGTCATTCTCCTCACCTGAAAACAGTCCTCACTTGCCCAGGTGTTCTTTTGAGCCACTTGTGTCACTTGAAGGTCCCAAATGTCTGCTACTAGGTGCTTCTATCAGCTGTGTTTGTCATTTAAAATTTTAAATGATAATGTTTACCTGCTAGGTTCCTCCTTACTCTGCTCTTGCCACTTAAAAGACATGGAGGTGCCTATTTTGCATGTGTTGATACTTAAATGTTTGCTTCCAATGCTGAATCATGCCCTTATGTAATCCTTGTCACTTAAGCACACTTTTTTCTTCTCCTCAAGCACCCATTGCTGCTGCCTATGTCACTTACTTTGATCAGGAACTTATTTTTGGTACTCTCACCACCAATACTTTGAAAGGAGGAGTCTAGGCGCACATGTACAACACTCTTGTCACTCAAATACTTGTTATTCATCTTGGAGACACTTCAACATGTTCTCTCTGCACCTAGCCAAGCTTTGTCCTTCTTGAACTTTCTTTCACTGCATTGAGACGATTTTCATCCCTCAGATGGTCTTCATTGCCCCCTGCTCATACACATGCCTTGCAAGCAGCTAACGTGACATCGAGAATGATATACAACACAACACTGAAGTCTTTAACATTAAGCTTATATAGATACAGCAACTTGATGAATGGATATGACAACAAACACAAGGAACTTGTCATTGAAAGCTTTGTAGGGGTGCAACACAATTAATTATAAATAGATAGGGTGGAAAACCTTGGAGAGCAGTACTAGTAGAAATAGATGAAGACTACCCAGGCGGGAAATCAAAACCTTTAGATGCCAATGTTTAGGGATGTGTTGGAGGATCCAATGATATTATTATCAATCATTGTGGGAGTACTGATGTAGAGGCTAAGAAAACTAGTTGGTGGCAATCATGGGCCAAGAGAGAGAACTTTTAAGGAATTTGTTAGTGTCAATTTCTTTGATGTTGGAATTAAGAGAGAGAAGAGATCAAAGGGAAGGACATGAAGGAACTTTATGAAATAACTTGTTAGTCTTTACCCCTACTAAATTCTAGAAGTCAGATATGATATCTGTGAGAGAGTTAGTCACCTTTGTCTTGAATGATTCCATTTATTTTTTTCACATAAGAAAGCAGTCGAGAGATAGTCTTATGATATGAATCATATAGTATGTTAAGGTAACACCTATGTTATTAGGAAGGTGGGAGTAAGAGGGTGACGGGGATGTTATTTCCATGATGTAGCTGATAGATGTATAATTCTCTTGTAAGAAAATGGCGTCCTATATTACTCAATAGAATGCATTATTAGATATAATATAATGTTAGACATGAGTTTAGACTACATTTTGTACATAGGCATTTATTACTTATGCCTATGATGTAATAATTACATTAGTTATGTCTAAAAGTAACTTACAATGTAGGTTACAAGCACCAGTGTAACTTTCCCATTCAATATTAAATACAAGCATACAAACATTAAGCGTTTGCTATCCAGTTTTCGCTAACTCTGTGGATTCATTCTTCCAAAAAATGTTATCAGAGCAAGGACACCCTTGGAGGGGGCATGCTAAATCAGAGGAAGGTTATGCTTATCCAATCCATTTGGAAGAAGAATAAATGACTGAGAGAGACTGCAAAACACTATAAAAAACTTTGCTGTTCATTTATTTCACTGTCAAATTGCTATTAAAGGAATGTCCAAATCTGTTGTTTACTGTTAAGAAGTCAAAAAGCAGTGCACTTTAACTATTTCAAGCTCACTGTAGAAAAGCCTGGTTGAAGGCTGACTGGTTTTGTGCAAGGCTGACTGCTGTGAAAGGAGGTTGACTAAAATCTGTCAAACAGTGAAGAAGGCTGACAGTCAAAGTTTTGAAGGACTGACTGATTGTGAAAGCCGACTGTGCAAAACCCTAAAAGTGTAGACAAGGCAGAACAGGCTGCACAGAGTAGAGTAGAACATATCAGGAGCCAGCAGGGCTGCAAATTCTGTCCTTTTTCTTTCCTACCACATTTTTGGGTGTTAAGTTTTTTCCAGGTATCTAGCTTTCAAATCCTTTGCCAATGTTCTGGAATTTTGTACATTACCATTTGAAAATTGTCAACAAATCCTAGGTTGCACAGTGATGGGTGATGTTCAAAATATTGGTTTTCCTTAAGTCCAATATTTGATAAGCCAAAACTTTAGTTTTTGGTGTCGAAATAGTCACCGTTGATGAATACAGTAATTGTGATACAATAGTTCTCAAAACAGAAACCAGAATGGCTTCAAATCTTGTACATTTTGATAATTGTCTTAAAGAAACCTTGTTAAAATAGTTCATATTTGAAGAGGCAATTCTAGAATTTTGGAATGCCACTTATGATGGTGATTTGTGGGAGACTGAAAAACAAATGTTAGACTTCTAAAAAAGGTAGAATATATACTTGAAAATTACTTGAAAATTTTTTGTTCCACAAAGTTAGATGAGAGAGCCACTTTTAGAGTATCTAATTAGGATGAAAGACCCAAGAGATCAAGACTTCACTATTGGCTAAACATTAAATGAAGATGATATGGTTGCTTTGGTCATCAATAGTTTGCTACTGTCATTTGAAAATTTTGTGGAATCTTTACATCTTTATGGAGAGAGTCAAACAATTACATTGGAAAAGGTGTAATGTCCCCTTTTCAAGCCTGACATTTTTCAGTGACCGTTAGCCTTTCTTTGGGAACCCGGAGGCTAGTCGGAAGTTAAAATTAGGGTTTCCTAATTTTGAGGAGGTCATTGCTCAGAGATGATAGTTTTAATGGCGGATTCCTTCTGGGTTTTCAGAGGGCTTCGCAGTGGTATGCTCGTCTCAGCATTCAGAGTACTTTTTGGAATTTACTATTTTTAGTAAATTCTATTTTTGGCAGCTTCCAGATGAGCTCAGGTTGGTTGATTTCCGGTTTCAGATTTGATCAGTTGACTTCATCAGTTTTGGCTTCAGGGCACTCTCGGAGAAATAAGTTAAGTCATTCAGATTAAAATCACGTTTTAATTATTATATTTTAACGTTGACCTTGGCCTAGAGTTAATGACTTAATGTTGTGTTTAAAAAGTGGGTTTTATGGGTGGCGCCCTCATTAAGAAATGATTTTAATTATTTCTTAAGTCAAAGCAAGATTTAGTGGGGCGCATATTTCAAAGTTTAATATTTAATTAAAATGTCAAATTGGGAGACTTGAAGAGAAAGTACGCCCTCATGAGGAGATTAGAGTTTTGACCTAAAATCTGATTTTAGGGTTTCGTGAAGTCAAACGGAAATTATAAAAAGGAGGCTTGTGCATCATTTTTGGGCATCTTGGAAAAATACACCGTTATGCTGCCGGATTGACTCTGGATCACTTCGAGGGATGAAGACCTCCTAGCATTTGGGCATCACTTCGTGTTTGAGAAACAACATCTAGTGGTGAATTCAGTCTATGTGTGAGTGCATCTTAGTTCATTCATTGTATGTTCAGTTTATTGTAAACTTAGATTAGATTGGCATATTCATGTTTCAGCCTTTGCATTATTGTAGACAGCAGATTTGAAGTTTTAATCATATTTCAAAAAAAGACAAAAATATCATTCTGGGTATTGCATCATTAGATAAGTTTGTCATAGGCGCCCATTTCCTCCAGATCTTAGATTTTTAGAAAGAATATTGAATTTTTAAGAGGAAGTCGAATTTCTGTCCTAGGCCGTACCACTGGCATATGCATTGGAATCCGTGTTAATTAAATCTGCAGGGTTTGGTTCAGTTTCAAGGGTCTAACTTGGTCGCCTAGGTCTTCTGAGTGTTTTGCATTCTGTGGCATGTCAATCGGATGATTATTGAGCAAGTTGTGAACATTTTTGGGAATTTGTGAACTGCTGATTTATCATTTAAAGTACAGATCTGACAGAAACCAGTGTACAGAAATCTGCATTGCTGTTTTGTGGATTGGACACCGTTAATTCTTAAGGATTGTAATTGATTCTTGGCTGATCGTACTATTTGACAAGCATATGATATCTTGATATTGCAGGCAATCATAATCTTTGTAAACTGGCAGTAGTACTGACCAGTCTTTTAATATTGCTTGTCCTATTTTGTAATAATCATTCCTACTTTCAGTTTTAGAGTAAAATAGTGATAACTCCGCCCTATGGTCGCTACTGTCCACTCTGGATGAGCAAGCACATTCTGGGTGTCGAGTAGTTTCATTTCTCAGCATTTCTCTTTCAGCATTTGCTTTGTATTCACTCCGTCATATGGTCGCCCCTCACTCCGCATTGGATTGGGTAGCACATACTTGACGTTGAGTTCTTTCTGCAAATTAGAATAGAAGACCCTCTGACCAATGCTCACCTTCAGCGGTGCCATTCTGGTTAGAGTTACAGTTTAAGCATTCTCTTTAGATCCTCTGACCAATGCTCGCCATCATCGGCGCCATTCTGGTTAGAGTTGTTTTCTTGCACGTTTCGGTTTATCTTCTAACCTTAACGGGTGCATTGTTGTAATTTGAAAATTGAAAAAACGAAAAAATTTGGCTCGGTATATTTCAAAAGGTTAGATCATGTTCATCACAAAAATAATGGAGACAAATGAAAATGACCATGTCCCGTTTCAAACAATTGAGAGTATGCTTGCTGCATAGTGTAAGGGCAAAGTGAATAAAACTTGACTTATGATTTAGAATATAAACACAAAGTCGAGTGTTATTATTGTCATGAATTTGGGCATATTAAAAAAGAATGTTGGAAATGACAAAATAATCTATCTCACAAGAAGTTGTGAGGTCATCTAATATGGCATTTGACATGAAGCAAGAGACTAGGGATGAAGATTATGCTTCTATGCGTAGTTCAAAACCTTGGGATTGACAATTCTCGGTAGACCCAAGTCTCGGTAGACCCAAGAAAATTAAAAACTCAGGACTCCACAAAAACTTAGCAAATTTATTGACATTTTTACAAAATATGCTTTAAAAACATGCATACTATTGAATTTATAAACCATATTACTGATTTCCTTCATATATAGATCAAGATTAAAGTTTAATACACTTCATAGACCAAAAAATGAGTTCAAAATTTCAATACATATAAAATTTCAGTTTCAATGTCAAAAAAAATTATAAATCATAAATTTCTTCAACTAAAGCTTAAAAAGTCTCTTGCCACTGTGTGAAGCTGTGGAAGTGGATGGTATAGCTGTGGTATCCTCAATAGAAGCTGCAATAAGAGCCTTAGGCATAAGACCAAGTTGTGTATGCGATGAGCCTGCCGTTGATGACTTGGCAAACTTACCTTCTAAAGCCTCATATGCTGCCACATTTGCTTGCCATTCAGCTTCATCCCTTTTCAAATGAACAATCTCATCAGTAGTGAATAGTGGATTCTCATCCTTAGGCTCACAACCCAATTTAAACATGGATCAATGTCATCAAAGTCAAGCACATGATGTATATCCTCAATAGGAGCTGCAATAAGAGCCTTAGGCATAAGACCAAGTTGTGTATGCGATGAGCCCGCCGTTGATGACTTGCCAAACTCACCTTCTAAATCCTCATATGCTGCCACATTTGCTTGCCATTCAGCTTCATCCCTTTTCAAATGAACAATCTCATCAATAGTGAATAGTGGATTCTCATCCTTAGGCTCACAACCTAATTTAAACATGGATCAATGTCATCAAAGTCAAGCACATGATGTATATCCCATCCCTATACCTCTTTTCATGCAGTCAAATGCTGTACCCTGCATAAACACAAGGTCATTCAAGCACTTTTGAGTCAATTTGTGTTGCTTTTTGTGTGAATGGCTTAAAAAACACTCTAGTTGTGCTCACAACTATAAGTACTATAGGGCAGAGGTAGAATGTGGATGGAAAACTTTTGACGATTAGGTGTTGTGGAACCAAAATCTTTTCACCACAAATCTACAAGGATGACATTTAAAACTTTGTAAAGTATTAAGAATTTTAGTAAACTTAAAATTTAAAATAAATTCTATTGGCGTTTCAATTCGCACCTCTGGAATGCGGATTAGAAACAAACAACTATGCACAGATAAACTGCTCTTCGAATTAGGAGGGGAAGCTCCCTCTTTGCTGATGTTGCCTAAAGAAAGTAAACTAAAACTAATTTGCCAATCTTTTTGTTCAGCTAAGAGCACAAGGTTATAAAACTCAAGTGCCGTAGTTGAGATTTTCTCTCTTAGAAGTTCAACTACGACTAAGCCTACTCTAATGACGTTTCTAACTACTCAAGTAAACACAGAGCAAGAGAGTTAGAAATGAACAAGGAATGATTCTTTGACATAAATACTTCAATAAACTTTCTTTTAACACACATCTACTTACTTTCAATGCAAGCTGAAATAGAGATCATATAAGCATAACACATAAGACGAAAATCTGAGACATTAAATTAGCGCAAAGTAGGCACAAGACTTTATTTCTCAAATCTCAAGTAACAAAGATTACACTTGCAAGACAGCAGGATTGTAGCAAAATAGGCTTATAGTTTAGCCATCAAACCAAAATACATTGACACAAGACACATGTACTGAACAAGAACTTGTAGCTAAAAGAGACTTGCAAACTTGCTCTCACACTAAGTGAACTGAAACTGAACAACTTGTAGGCAAAATAGGCTCAGCAATTTGCTATCACAATAACTGTTAAAAATAAATGGGCAAGGCTGCCCTTATTTATACACAAGCAGAGGAGTAGGGAAACCTAAAATATCCTTGCTTTTACAACTAAGACCTTCCAACACGCAAGCTTTATTTCTAAAACTAAAACAAGATAAGCATCTAACAACCTATGAAAGCATAAAAACAGGGAAAGTGCCAACTATTACATCTTATTTTCTTTCTCTTTTAAAGAGTGGATAAAAATGAGATAAGAATAGAAAGAAAGCATGAGATAAGAATGGGAAGAAAGTTGGGAGAAAGCTGTTGCTTTAAATCTCAACCACATCTGCCAAAAAGCTGGAAACTGCCTCTTTATCAAGTGCATTGATACTATCTATAGAAAAATTCCGCTTTTCAAGGATTTCTTCACCTTCAACAATCAAACTTAGAAAATCTTTGACCTCTTCAGATGCTTTATGAATTCTATTCTTGGAAAACATCGCTACCCCAAAAGATGGCTCATTAATTGATAACTTGGCGGCTCTGCAACTTTATGCTTCTGACACTTTTCTTAATTTTCTGACAGAAGAGTATTGTACAACACTTTTCCGATACTTGTCCTTTTTTCTCATATCACACCTTTTCACGCTCTTTAGCTGAGATGATGAAGTTTTTTTTGGTCCATGGTGGTGTTTGAAAAGCACTTCTCAACAGCGTCTGGCATGAGGCTGCAAGATACAATACTGGCTTGGTTCAGAATCCCATGGGAGAGTACTGCACGTTGAAAAACTTGAATTTTAATAGTAAACTCAACTATGTTCGGACACCTTTTGTGCAAATGGCTGAAAACTGAAGGCTGATTTCCTAAGATGCAGGATTTGTATCCGCAGGCCTTGAACCCGGTTCGGGTATGCACCCAGTTCAGGTTCGTCTACGGGTACGTGCGGGTCTGTGCTTGTCATTGATATGGCTTATTTGAATATTTTTCAACTATCAATTGGCATTTAATATTTATCTTTGACATTTGGCATTGATCAATGATCAAATATCATACTATGAAATGATTTAGTTTTACAATTCTATATATTTCTCTTATTTTTTTCTATATATAATACATATATATATATATATATATACACACATGTACCCAAACCCCTAAAAGAAATTTCCACGTACCCACGTACTAGGTTCTCGTACTTGCAGCCGTCCTCGAACCCGAACCAGTAACTTAGCTGATTTCTCCTAAAAAAGCAGTTTTCTCGAAAAAAAACTGGGACCTGGGCTTTGTAGAGAACTTGGTTTTAAGAGGACCCAAATCGTCCGTTTTGGAAAATACTGACGGCTGGTTGAAAAAGCAGAAACCCTAAAATTTTAGGATTTTCATCAAAAAACTGGGAGCTGGATTTTGTGCAGAATCACGTTCTATGTGGACCCAGCTAATCAGTTTTCGAAAATAATGAAGATTTCTTGGACATGCGAGAAAAAAGCAGGTTCTTGAAAGTTGAAAAATTCTTCAAAGTTGTAGAGAATCAAGAACTGAGCTGGCCCATATTGTTGGAAATTGAAAATATTGATCCCTTTTTTTTTTGAAAATCGATGCCCTGTAGAAATAAAGTATGAAAAAGCGAGCTCCTTTGTGTGCTGATCCAAAAAATATGAAGAACTGTGAAAAAGCACCACGTTTTGGCTCTCGAATCCTAAAAAGAATAAAATTTTATGTCTCCTCTCTTGCTCTTGGATGCCAACCTGCAAAAAGTGAATAATTAAATCCAAAGCCTTCTTAAATAAGTTTTAAGGATAAATAAAACGCTTTATTCTCTGCTTTAAAACATTCGAAGTCAATCCTGAGCAGGTTCGTTGAACTTGGACACTTTTTGATGTTGAAAGATAAAATTTGGAAAAAATTGACTAAGGCATTGAGCCTTGGGCGCCTTTCTTGCCTAGGGGCGTTTTTCCTCTCCAGACTTAGCCATTTTTTCACCATTTTCAAGATTTTGCTTGATTTTAACCTTAGTTCAATCTTGATTTCCGGGTGCTCAGTGAATCCTGTGAACTAGCTGAATGCTCTGTTGCCTAGCCTGACTGGATTTGAGTAAATTGTTTTGGAGGTATCATCTGCTAAAACCATTATCTGAGGCTTCAAAATCATGGGCGCCCTTGGCTACCAGGGGCACCTTTACTGAGTAGAGATAGAATTTTTCTAATGTTCTTCAATTTATATCTGTTTTCAAACCTTTAGATGAATTCTCATTTCCGACCATTCAGGAGGTCTGACGAACTGATGGTTGATAAATTTTTCTGATGTTCTTCAATTTATATCTGTTTTCAAACCTTTAGATGAATTCTCATTTCCGACCGTTCAGGAGGTCCAACAAATTGATGGTTGGACTCGTTAGATAGCTTGATGAATTTTGAGGGGGGTCTCCTGGGAGT
This sequence comes from Sequoia sempervirens, assembly GCA_007258455.2. Taxonomy (NCBI): domain Eukaryota; kingdom Viridiplantae; phylum Streptophyta; class Pinopsida; order Cupressales; family Cupressaceae; genus Sequoia; species Sequoia sempervirens. Next base: position 104,085 of record VDFB02352236.1, on the reverse strand, counting down.
GATATTTTCTGAAAATTGATTTTAGGGCCTCAAAAGCTTGGGCGCCTATCTCCTCGTGGGGCGCCCATGGCTTTCAGACCTAGAATTTTCTTGAAATTTTCATTTTGCTTTTGACTTCATCCCTTCGCTCTGTCTTCAATATCTGCTGACTACCAACTTCGATGGACTTGCTGATGATTGCGTTGGAGAGCTACTTCAAAATTGAAGAAGACATGTTGGAGGCCACAACTGCAAATTTGATGTTTTAGACCTTCAAATCCTTGGGCGCCGATCTCCTTCTGGGGTGCCTAGAATTCCAGACTTAGCCATTTTTGGCTCTTTTTTAACCTTCATTCTTGAAATCTCATGTTATGCCCTCCGTTTGATCTGAATTTGCTGACAATTGAATGATTTGATGATTTTTTTGAGATATCCATTGCAAAGCTGGCAAGATTCTGAAGAGATTGACTGATTTGGCAATTCCTAATTGCTGGATTTGAGCCTCCAAAACCCTAGGCACCTATCTCCTCTTAGGGCACCCAGAATTCCAAACTCAATATTTTTTAATGATTTCATGATTTGCCTTCTACTTCTCAGTTGAGACTTCTCCGTTCAATCTTCAATTCTAGATGACTGGTTGATTAGATGACTGTGCTGATGGACTCACTGCGGAGCTAAGGAGATTTTGAGCAACATTGTATGGGATGAGCAAACCCTAATTTCATCATTTGACCTCCTGAAAGATTGGGCACCTATCTCCTCCTGGGGCACCCATGCTTGGCAGTGTTAGTTTTTATTTTGCAATTTTCAACTTGCTCTTCGTTCCACGTGCTTTCCATTACTTTGACTGTTGGAGATGAAATTTTTTCTAAGGTATGAGCATCTAGGCGCCTAGACTGAGTTGTGGCGCCTGGACTTTCCAGAGTTAGCCAAAATTTTACATTTTTCATGATTCTTCAACTTCCATTCTCCGTTCTTCGTCCCTTGATCATCTGTTGTAGTTTCTTGATTTGAGTAGTGCCTGAGACTGTGAATCTGATACCTGGTAGTTGAGTGACCTCCATTAGTGACCTTGGAGCTCTTGAGAAGCTTCTAAAAAAACATAATAGATCTACTAGGGAAAAACTGATCTTTTTACGATTCTGACTGGACTAGCCTGATGAGGAAGTATTTTCAACCAATCAAAATCAGTTTGAACCCTAATAGCCAAACTTTCTATTTTTATAAATTTTTGCCAGCATCCATTTCAAAAGAAACCCAGAAAAAGTTATATTTTTAGAAAGTTTCTAAAAATAGAAATTTTCCTAAAATTTAGGGCCAAAAAATTGAGATATGGGTTTTGTAGACTTGGTTGTTCTGAGCAGACCTAGATTGTCAGGTTTTGGAAATTTGGAGTTTTTGACCCTCATTCAAGACTGCAATCCCCAATTTTGACCTTTTTTGACAATTTTAACAAGACTTTGACCATTTCTTCAAAATGCCTAAGTGTAGCAATTTTTTTAATTTGGGGTAAAACATTTGGCTCTGTCTAGGGACCATGTCAGATACTTACGGCATAGGAGAACCAAAGAATCTCTGGATTTTTAAGCATAGACCAGTGCCTTATCCATTGGGTATTGGAGTCAACAATACTTCCTAATCACCTATTGCAAGACTTTCCCTAAGTCACCCATGACAAGACTTCCTAGAATCACCTAATAGTTGGACTTTTCTAAAAATCTCCTAAAACAAGATGCTTAATCACTTAAAACATGAAAAAACTGTTACGGAAAGGGGAAACACATCATGAAAAACAAAAACAAAAATACTCAATCCCCGAAGGATGTCATTTCTGCTTGAAAGGCTTTACTTCTCTTCTCCTGGGTATCGCAAGAGACAATTCTTCCGGGATGAAGATTCTCATATTTTCATACGCCCAGGCCAAGGCACCCTGACAAAAGTCTGAATATGGCGCAAAGAGGGGAGCAAATACCACTGAGTAATCAATTTTATTGTTGTCCATCCTCGGGATGTCTCTGAAGTTGACCTCTTCAAACTAGTTGATCGCGTTCCAAACCTGATTTCTATAATGCTGTAGATGATCCTTTTGACCTGGAAATATCCTTTGATTGGCTCATCGATCAACTCCGCATCCCCTTTAACACATAGGAGTTCAATTCCCATGTCTTCGACATTTTTGAGGCCTAACAAAAGCGCCTCTTTTTCAGCTTCAGTGAATTCCAATTACAACAATCCTTTAGGGGAGATGATCATTTTCCCTTCTTCTAAACCTACAACTGAACAACCCCCATCTAAATGCATTGTCCATAATTTTGTATCCTTTGTCGGTCTCTTTTTTGGACAAGCAATGTTTTGGTCTTAAGTTTCTATCTCTGACAGCGTCACATAATTACCAAGACCCGTTCCTTGGTATAGAATTTGGGTTGGGGGGTTTGGGATTTTCACCACCATGAATCGGGATTTGGGCTCAGGTTCTCTCTTGATTTTTCCCTCCTTCACAGGAATGGTCACAGACGACCAATCTAACTGCCTTGCACCACCAAGATCTCTGCAGAAGCTTCGGCTCAACAACATTCCGTAGTTGGCTGGAATGTCAACCACTAGGATATTCATTATTATCTTTTTCTCCGGACAAGCCACCAACCTCACTTGAGCATCCTTCAATTGTCCGACTAACGGCACCGACTTAGACTCAAGTGAATAACATTCGTTTTGAGTTTCTGTGCACGAGAGTCCTAAAGCATTCATCACTTGTAGAGGCATGACGTTGTCTGAGGCTCCTGAATCAATAATACAATTGCTCAGCTTGAATCCTCCTATATATAGAGATATATAGAAAGGTTTGGGCTTTTCTTTCACTGGAACAGATCATTCGAGTAATATAGGCTAAATTGAAGCTTCTTTCTTTACATGTATTATTTTGTCCAACTACTCAGGATGATCACGAAGATACTCCAACTATGAAATCTCAACCTTGGTCTTCATCATGGAGTTTACAATATCAAAATTGGCTGGAGATGAGTTTTGAGCAACCGCTTCTTTAACTTGTTCTTTAGCTCTCTGCCTCTCTTCTTCTTCCTTTTGCGCTTGCAAGTGTAGAGCACTTGTAAACACAAGCAAAGAGTGTCTTCAATGATTTGCTGCAAGAGGGTAGTGGCGTAGGTCTTTTTTTCCTCAATAACGGGTTCACTTTGAAAGTATCTTGGAGCGGAGTCACCATCAAAGTTGTCTGTCTGTGGTAAGACAACATTCGAACTTGGTGTTGGGACAAAACTGGAACTGGGTGCAGCATCAACATATCCCATAATTTGATTCATTCTTAAGTTCTCAGGACATGTAGTACCGGTATGTGTGTCAGTATCATGGAAAGAACAAAATACTGCATTTTGTGTCACTTCAACTGTCGGTCTTGGTGGAGGTGCTGGTAGTCGTGGCCTATAATTATTGAAAGGCTGAAAATTATTTCTCTTTGGCTGGTATGGTTGCTGAGGTTGGTACTATTGTTGAGGTTGATATTGTGGTGGTGGTAGTGCAAGCATCTCATTGGCTACCTTTTGTAGCTGTGGATCTGTAGAATTTTGAACCAGAGGCTTGATTGAATCTTTCTTCATCTTGCCCGAGGTGATCATATTATTCTCCAACTCAATGGCATGTTCTTTCGCATCCGTCAATTTTGTTTCTTTTGCCGTCTTGAGGAAGAAGGCTATCTCTGATGGGAGAGCATTTATGAAGCAACTGATCAGAATGTCCGGTGATGGATTAAGTGTAGAAGAAAGTCACGTAACAAGACGATTAAATCTTGCTACAAACTCCCTCATGGGCTCGTTGTACTCCATTTGTGAATTTGCAAGTTGGGCAAACAACCAATGACTATCTTCAGCAGGCTTGAATCTCGCCAAGAATTTCTCGTTCATAGTTGCCCAGCTTGTGATAATGCCCGGCTCCAGGTTATTGAACCATTTGGCAACATTCCCAACAAGAGTCTCCACAAAGAGATGCACAACGATATCTTCATGTGCCATGTGCAAGATGGCATAGCCCGTTGAGAAGGCAGAAAGATGATCATCAGGATGTTGAGTTCCATCGCCGTGAAACCGTGGAAAGTGCTTCCATGACCCTTTAGGTAACTCATGATTTACCTGCAAAGCCAAAGGTCCAATGTTGTTACCCCAAGGTAATGGGGGTGGACATCTCAGATTCATGCCAGCATTATTGTTGCTATCACCCATTGCTTCTGTCTGGATCACGCAATAGGGTGCTAGATGGTCATTCCCGTGTCAGAAAGCGTAAGCTTTCTTGAAGTTCTATGCCTCGTATCCCACGGTGGGCGCTAGAAAACTATTGGCGTTTCAATTCGCACCTCTGGAATGCAAATTAGAAACAAACAGCTATGCACGGATAAATTACTCTTCGAATTAGGAGGGGAAGCTCCCTCTTTGTTGATGTTACTTAAAGAAAGTAAACTAAAACTAATTTGCCAATCTTTCTGTTCAGCTAAGAGCACAAGGTTATAAAACTCAAGCGCCGTAGCTGAGATTTTCTGTTTTAGAAGTTCAACTACAACTAAGTCTACTCTAATGACGTTTCTAACTACTCAAGTAAACGCAGAGAACGAGAGTTAGAAATGAACAAGGAATGATTCTTTGGCATAAATGCTTAAATAAACTTTCTTCCAATGCACATCTACTTACTTTCAATGTAAGTTGAAATAGAGATCATATAAGCATAACACATAAGACAAAAATCTGAGACATTATATCAGGGCAAAGTAGGCACAAGACTTTATTTCTCAAATCTCAAGTAACAAAGATTACACTTCCGGGACAACAGGATTGTAGCAAAATAGGCTTATATTTTAGCCATCAAACCATAATGCATTGACACAAGACACATGTACTGAACAAGAACTTGCAAATAATAGAGACTTGCAAACTTGCTCTCACACTAAGTGAACTGAAATTGAACAACAACAACTTGCAGGCAAAGTAGGCTCAGCAATTTTCTATCACAATAACCATTAAAAATAAATGGGCAACGCTGCCCTTATTTATACACAAGCAGAGGAGTAGGGAACCATAAAGTCTCCTTGCTTTTACAACTAAGACTTGCCAACACACAAGCTTTATTTCTAAAACTAAAGCAAGATAAGCATCTAACAACCTATGAAAGCATAAAAACAGGGAAAGTGCCAACTATTACATCTTATTTTCTTTCTCTTTTAAAGAGTGGATAAAAATGAGACAAGAATAGAAAGAAAGCATGAGATAAGAATGGGAAGAAAATTGGGAGAAAGCTGTTGCTTTAAATCTCAACCACATCTGCCAAAAAGCTGGAAACTGCCTCTTTATCAAGTGCATTGATACTATCTATAGAAAAATTCCGCTTTTCCAGGATCTCTTCGCCTTCAGCAATCGAACTTAGAAAATCTTTGACCTCTTCAGCTGCTTTATGAGTTCTATTCTTGAAAAACATCGCTGCCCCAAAAGATGACTCATTAGTTGATAACTTGGGAACTCTGCAACTTTATGCTTCTGACACTTCTCTTAATTTCCCAACGGAAGAGTATTATACAATTCTTTTCCAATACTTGTCCTTTTTCTCATATCACACCTTTTCACGCTTTTTAGCTGAGATGATGAAGTTTTTTTTTGTCCATGGTGGTGTTTGGAAAGCACTTCTCAACATCGTCCGGCCTAAGGCTGCAAGATACAATACTGGCTTGGTTCAAAATCCCATGGGAGAGTGCTGCACGCTGAAAAACTTGAATTTTAACAGTAAACTCGACTATGTTCGGACACCTTTTGTGCAAATGGCTGAAAATTGAAGGTTGATTTCTCCTGAAAAAACTGTTTTCTTGAAAAAAAAATTGGGGCCTGGGTTTAGGAGAGAACTTCGATTTTAGAGGACCCAGATCGTCCGTTTTGGAAAATACTGAGGGCTGGTCGAAAAAGTAGAAACCCTAAGATTTTAGGATTTTCGTCAAAAAAATTGTGAGTTGGGTGTTTTGCAGAATCACATTCTATGTGGACCCAGTTGATTAGTTTTCGAAAATAATGAAAATTTCTTGGACATGCGAGAAAAAAGCAGGTTCTTGAAAGTTGAAAAATTCTTCAAAGTAGTAGAGAATCAAGAACTGAGCTGACCTAGATTGTTGGAAATTGAAAATATTGACCCCCTTTTTCTGAAAATTGATGCCCTGGAGAAATAAAGTATGAAAAAGCGAGCTCCTTTGTGTGTTGATCCGGAAAATATGAAGAACTGTGAGAAATGAAAAGAATAAAATTTTATGTCTCCTCCTCTCTTGCTCTTGGATGCCAACTTGCAAAAGTGAATAATGAAATCCAAAGCGTTCTTAAATAAGTTTTGAGGATAAATAAAACGGTTTATTTTCTGCTTTAAAACTTTTGAAGCCAATCTTGAGGAGGTTTGTTGAACTTGGACACTTTTTGATGTTGAAAGATAAAATTTGGAAAAAATTGACTAAGGCATTGAGCCTTGGGCGCCTTTCTTGCCTAGGGGTGTTTTTCCTCTCCAAATTTAGTCCTCACCTTCTTTGGATCTATTTTAACTCCTTCAGCACGGATGATAAGCTCCAACTAGAACAATTCGCTCATGTCGAAGTCACATTTTGATTCCTTGGCGTATAGAGAGTCTCTCCAATGTGCCCAATACTGAATCCAGATGTGCTAAATGATCATCCCAATTTATGTTGAAGACTAATATATCATCGAAGAAGACGAGGACTGTCTTCCTCAGCTGATCCTTGAAGACCCTATTCATACAGGATTGAAAGGTGGTGGGAGTATTGGTCAAACCGAAAGGCATGACCAGGAACTCGAAGTGCCCATAATGGCAACAAAATGATGTCTTCTCCACATCCTCTTCTCTAACCTGAAACTGGTGATAGCCAGACCGAAGATCTATCTTGGAAAAAAAATATGCTTCGTGCAACTCATCGATCAACTCATCAATCTGTGGAATTGGATACTTGTTCTTTATAGTCTTCTTATTCAATGCTTTGTAATCGATACACATCCATAAAGTGCCATCTTTTTTCTTCACTAGAACAACGAAAGACGCAAAGGGACTTTTACTTGGTCTGGTGTGATCCATCTCCAAGAATTCCTTTATCATCTTCTTGATCTCATCCTTCATTCTCTTGGGATGCCTATAGGGAGTGATAATGAACGGTTGAGCGCCGTCCTCAAGCTCTATAATGTGCTCAGACCCCTTGTTGGGATGTCTCCCATGTGGTAAACTCTCGAACACCTTACTGGGTTTGTCTCTCAATGCCTGCATGTCGGGTGAATACTCATGCTTCTGCTCAACCTATGATGGCAACGCATAACACTCTGTAGCCATCTCAACTTGACCATGCCTGATCAATCTCTCCATTCTCCTGAGTGAAATAACCTGAAGACTCCCATCTGAATACCTCTCAACACATGTTTTTGGCCATCAACCTCAAACTTCATCTCCATAACTCACAAGTTGAGGGTAAACTCACCAATAGCATGAAGCCACTTCATGCCAAGTACTACATCCATCTCCCCCATGCCAATGACACATAAATCTGCCTGGAACTCATAGTCATTCATGTGCAATGTGAGGTTTGGAATCCTTTGAGTACATTTGAGTGTGAACCCATCAGCTACTCTCACCTTGAATCCCTCGAACTCCTCAGTCTTGAGACCACGTCTAGCCTCCAACTCCTCATCTATGAAGTTATGAGTGGCTCCTGTATCAAGCAATGTAATTACCCACTACTCACTCAAGATCCCTCTAATCCTGGAGGATCCATCTTTCTGAATGCTCGAGAGTTGTGTTGTAGGTGATGCTTCTTCCCTTTCTTTTCTTGACGCTTCGAATGCACTATCCTCATCACTATCTTCTTGATTAGTTTGCTGTTCTGAATTTTGAGAATCTGATTTATTAGCATAAAAGTACTCCATCTGATTTACTTTACCTTGAGAAGAGGACTTATGACCTGGTTCCCAAGGTCCTTTGCATTTGAAACATAATTTTTGTCTTCTCAAGTCTCTAATAGTCTCATCACTAAGTCTTGAAGATGGTTTTCTTTGCTGGTTTGAAAATTTATTCTGTGGTTTATCCTTTGAGAAAGGGAAAGGTTTTGACGAAAACTTGCTTGTTGGGGCAGCAAGCTCCATATCCCGTGCCTTCTTTATAACATCCTGTAGTGAGGGTGGATCAAAAGCTTTGATCCAATGTAATGAGCCAAACTAGATTTGACTCAAAACCCCCCAATTTTTTGCCCTAAATTTTCAGATTTTTAATTTAAAATAAAAACTTGTGAAGATATGAAATTCTAGCACAACAATAAACTGCAAAATAATCCAGCTTTGCATTTAATCATAAATAGTTGCAATAATACATCAGCTAGGGCAACTTACAGATACAAATATATTTTGCAGCAATACAACAGTTATTGCAAATTTGACAAACCCTCAGAAATAACTTGAATCTGAAGCACAAAGTGAGACATCTGAATAATATCTCCAACAGACAATGGGTTTCCGTCCACAGCCTTCAAGCTCAAGGGATTCCGTCCTCAAATGTAATGTCCCCTTCTCAGAGGTGATCGTTCTGTTGACCGTTGGCCTATTCCGGAGACCCGTAGGCTACGCAGATGGCGAAATTAGGGTTTCCTAATTTTGAGGAGGTTGTTGCTTGAAGTTTGGAATTTTGATTGCGGATTCTTTCTGGGTTTTCAGAGAGCTTCGCAGTGGTATGTTTAGTTTGGCATTCCGAGCAACTTCACGAATTTACGATTTTTAGTAAATTCTATTTTTGGCAGTGGACAGGTTGGGTTCAGTTCAGTTGGTCTTCTTCTTCGGTTGGTTCAGCTGGCACTTCAGTTTTTGGCCTTGGGCGCATATTTCTTGGAGAGATAAGTATTTTCATTATAATATTATATTTTAATATTATATCCCCCTTTGCCTAGCAGTACAACTTTAAGTTGTTTTTAAAAGGGGACTTAAAGGGTCAAGGTGCCATGGTGAGATAAATTATATTTTAAAGGTCAAATATTGAGCTTAATGAAAAGGACGCCTACTTGAGGGATTAACTTTTATTTGAAAGTGAAATATTTCATTAAGGAAAAGGGACGCCTTCTTTTGGAGGGAAATGCTGAGTTCAAAATTAGGGTTTTGGGCGCCTTCTTGAAGCTTCTAGATGGTTCTCTCATGTCTTTATAACCAGGCCTCAGCTCTTCATTTGGGATCTTTTGTCTACCATACTATTATGCTGCTGGAATATCTTCAGGCAAGCTTCGAGGAAAGCATACCTCCTAGCACATGGCTCATCTTCTTGCTTGCAATATAGCAACTAGTTGAGAGTTGATTGTAGATGAGTGAATTCTGTTGTGATACTTTGCATTGTAGTAGTTTCCTTGCTTTGTTAAATCAGTTTAAGGCATGTTAGTGAAGTTTTCTGTGTTGCTGGTTCATGTAGCTGATTGTGAGATTTCTTCATATATTCCAAAATAAAAATAATTTCATTGTGGGTATTGATTCCTTGTGTCTCATTGATAGGGGCGCCCCCTTTTGCAAACTTGCAGATTTTATTAACAAGAATTGAATTTTATAGAGCAAAGTCGCCCTTGCAGCTGGGCCGTACCATCTGGATGAGCCTTGGTTTCCGTGCAAAAATAAATAGAGGTATTTTGGGGTGTGTTTCTTGTCTTAACTTGGGCGCCATCTTTCTTAGAGCTTGTTGCATCTTATATCTAGTCATTTGGTTGAGTTATGAGCTAGTTATGTGCATTTAGATGAGTTTTGCTGTTGCTGTTTGCTCATTTCAGTCACTGGTCTGTCATAGCAGTCATAAGTAATTTGCAGATTTGGGAGTAGTTGAGTTTAGAGAGGTTGGGTAAGCATTGTGAAAGTCTTCTAGATTATTGCAGCATTATAGAACTTGAAATATTGGGCTCTGGCAAAGCATTCTGATATAATTGTAAGCTGTCTAGTAGTACTAACAGCAATTCTCCTTCTTATCTTCCATCTACTTATTGTAATACCCGCTGCATAAGTGGAAGAGGCTGGCTTGCCGCCTATTTATTTTCAGTTAATTAGTTTAGGGACCCTCTGACCATATGCTCGCCATCACACGGCGCCATTCTTGGTTAGGGTTACTTAAGTTCATCATGCATTGATCCTCTGACCATATGCTCGCCATCATACGGCGCCATTCTTGGTTAGAGTTCCTTTCCAGTTGTGCATCTGCATTAGACCCTCTGACCAATGCTCACACCTTGCCCACATCGGGATCCTGGTGTACATTCTGGTTCGAGTTACTTTCCGCATCGTTTTGGTTTAGAACTAACCTTAACGGGTGCGTGTTCATTGTAATCGCTTTGCAAAAAAAATAAAAAAAATTGGTCTGGTTCATTACGTCAAACTTGCTGAAAGTCAAAGCTTCCCTAAATTCTCCAAGAGAAGTAATAACCAAGCATTGTAATGACCCCTTTTTAGTGGAGACAGTTAAACCCGAATCTTGCACTCAAAATGCTTCTCAAAGAGACATTAGAACGTTAGAGATTAATAAATCAAACATCCCTATTACTCATTATGGATGATTCTCTTATACTAAATTTCCTGTGTGTATTAGATACTAACATCTTTCAAGATATCATGGATGGAAATTCTATTATACCATTTATCATCATAGCGGAGTCGTATGACTTATAAGGCTCAAGTACCATTATTTGCACCATCATAAATATTATTTAAATAAGGATTATAAAAATCATTTCTAATTGACTCAATTTATAAGTACATGTATATGTCTTTATTTTCTACATAAATATGTATCTAATATTCTATTTTCAAAGATATCATCATAGCGGAGTCGTATGACTTATAAGGCTCAAGTACCATTATTTGCACCATCATAAATATTATTTAAATAAGGATTATAAAAATCATTTCTAATTGACTCAATTTATAAGTACATGTATATGTCTTTATTTTCTACATAAATATGTATCTAATATTCTATTTTCAATATCATGCCTATTTCGTTATTCATATATACTCATATAATTCTTATGTCATATTATTCATTCATTATCAATTTTTATCGATCCTTATGTATGCATGATTAAATAATCATCAATCTTACCTGATGGACGCACAATCATTTAACCTTTCAACCATTACTTACTATTCCTCTTTTATTCTCCCCTCTATTTGATTGTTCCTTCTTCCTTTTAAGTTTTGATTGATTAATGCCTTTAATTATATTCATTTTGATCAGCGAGATGTCTTTAATAAACCCGTTCTTATTGAATGCCCTAATCGTTCAACCTTCCATGAACACTGTAAGGTAGCGCTTCATAACTAGGTCCTTATTATACAAATAACGTTTGTTCAGGTCGCTTAGCTGTGCAGATGGGTGAAGACAGTAGTTGATATCTCCAGTAAGGCTATTGACCAGTGCCACGCCACCTACAAGAACATAAAACCCTATTTTAATAAAGGCTCTATAAGATCCACAATCTATGATACCGCTTATACATCCAAAGTCTCTATGTTCTCAGCCACGGTGATGACACTTTAATTCCCTTCTATTCGATCTATATGTAGACTTCTCTGTTCCTGTGACTATTCTTTATTTCCTGTTACTTCTTGACTCGTTCTGCATAGCGAAGTCGTCTTTCTTGTATTCCGCCGCTAATGATCCCTTTACATATCTTGGACTGGTCGCGTCCTTCCCTGAACGCTAAAGCAAGAGTCGTCTTCCTTCATTTGACCCGTCCATGGTCATATTCGAAGGTTCTTTCCTTACTAATTATAAATCACTTTTTTCTTACATTCGATAAACCTTATTTGGATTATATATTTATATTTGTATATTTTATATTTTGAGCTTTAGAGTTATTCCTATTAGATTAGAGTATTTAATAAGAGCTTCATCTATTAATATTATAGTATATATTATGGACAACCATTATAAATTATATTTAATTATAATATTATCTATAATGATTATTATTATATTTAAATTGTAATTCATCATATTTTGTGTTATGATGATCATAATCGTAATCTTTATATTATAATATTATACTTAATATTTATTATCTTTGATAATTAAAAATGTTTTCCAATATGTATCTTGTATATCTTATTATTTTTAACGTTATCATTTCGGGGACATGACAGTCTCCCCCGCTCAAAATTGCTTGTCCCCAAGCAATCTCAAATATGAATAGCAACTAAACTACTAAGAAAAGTCTTCTTATCATTGTTAAGCACAAGCAATGATAAACACACATGGTGTAACGCAGAGGTTGTATGCAAGTAGGCACTCAGGCTAAAAAGAATGTTTCGATCATGCATGTTGATTACACGTCAGACATAGAAAAATGTTTTAGACATGTAGCAATCAATGACCTACAATAGATACATATATAATCACTCATGTTGAATACATACCATCCATGGAGCAATTTATCATACATGAAATAGTCACAAGGAATGCACATAAGATATTGTAAGCTACATCAATAATGAAGCTAGTAACATATGATGCATGAGAAAACCTTGAAAGACACATAAGTCGTGTTACAAAGCATATTCAAAGCATTAAGAGGGCACTCATGTATGAAGAATCTTGACAAACATGAGTTAATCACACATAATCGTGTTGAAGGCACATCAACCACATAATCAATCACAAGATATGATACATACACTTACAAGTAAGGTGTGTTAATACACACAAGATATGCAAATACACTCAAGATATATACATGTTCAATTGAAAGTTTACACTCAAGAAATATAACGGAAATATACACATGCAAAAACATGCTAAGGCACATTAGGCATAAAGCAAGTATGTAAGTCATGAGGTACACTCATAAGACATGAATCATACATTTGAATACAGGTAAGCAGTAAAGCATGAAGTACAAGCGTAAATAAATACAGGGAGCATGGAAGCATAGACTCGAATACATACGGCATGAAGTATTCATGAAGTATACACTTAAATATATAAAGCATGAGGTATGCTTTTCAATTGCAAGTATGCATGAGAATGGAGTAAACATGCTGAAAACACACTAATCATGAAAGACATATCAGAAAGTTATCCATAAAGTAGTCATGTTGAATGCATTAGACATAAATGCATACAAGATACCAAGCATGGAGCAAACAAGAATACATTTATAGATCATAATCACAGATTACATATGAAATACACAAAATACACTTATAAATACATGGGATAAGACACTCAAACAAATTTGCATAAGGCATATAAATCATGTAACTACATGTAGAGCACATAAACTCAATCAAGGTATGCAGTGTGTAAATACTCATAAGGTAGGAATCAATGTAGATACACCTTAACAGGAAGCATACAAAGAGAAATCATACACATGGAGCATAACGCACGTAATGATCATACATAAAGAACATAGACATGAGATTGCTTGTAGATTCACTCGAAAAATACAAACAAATACGTACAAGGCATGAGTTACGCCAATGCAAAGTATGCAAAATGGAATAGTCATGTATTGGAGTACATCAGTAAGTTGCTAAGCATGTCCAAAAGACCATAAGACAGGTAAAACATGAAGGCACAAAGCATACATGTGAATGCATGTAAGTCATAGAGCATACACTTGAATACAAGTCACAACAAATAGAATGCCATAGAGTATACACTCGAATACATCATCATGAAGTATACACTTGAATTCAAAGTCGCAAAGCATACAAGTACAAAGTCAGAGGGTATACACTCGAATACAAATACAAAAGAGTATGCACTCAAATATCAATACAAAGTTATAGAGTATACACCCAAATACAAATTCAATCACGAATCATAGAGTATACACTCAAATAAACACAATCGGCGAGTATATACTTAAATACAATCACAAGCTATAGGGTGTACAATCAATTACAAATACACTTGAATGAAGTATGCTGTCAGACAATCGAGAAGGTGGATTTGGTGTATCCCATACTACACCGTGGACCCATCCTCCTTCCCAAGGTCATCGAGTATACACATAAACATGAAGCAGACACGCGAATACATATAATGCACAAGCATTCACATGAACATATGTTACAAAGCATTCAATTTGTAAATTCCTAAGCGAATTAAATAGATGTTAAAACACCCCAAGTTATCTTCGCTCATCCAATTCAAAAGAGGTAAGAGTGGACCACGCACAAGGATGCCCTTAGCGCCTCTCTTCTCAGCCCGAAGGTAGTCAACAACAACCGTTGTACTGACCCCCTTAGCCCACATGGGCAGACCGCAGTCATCCAAGTGGGTAGCTTACCTTGAAGAGATCCTAGTACCTGCTCTCCTTCAGGGCGTCCAATCCTCCTCCCCTATGATTGGATTGAAACAAAATGATAATTTGGTGATGGGTACACACACAGTCCATGCGATAGTTTGGAGGAAGGATTCCCATAGGAGGCCCTTAGAGCACTCCCTTCTTAGCCCGAGAGCGGCCAACCAACACCCGTGGAAATGACCCCCTCGGCCCTCGTTGGCAGACCTACAGTCATCCAATGAGGGTGGTCTACTATGAAGGGACTCTAGTATTAGCTCAACCTATCGGTCCCATCCCCAACCAACTACATGATTGTTGATACAAGCGATTGCATCTTACCTTATTACAAGACACAAGTACAACATGCTATGGGGATTCATGAATTCATTAAAATATTAAGAATCTATTTATCATATACATTAGCCCTTAAATCTATTAATCACCAATCTTTTATCAATCATTTATAACACGTTTAACAAATATTATTTTCCAACTATATAAAGGTATTTGCTGATTTAGGGCTATGAAAATACGCACCTAAAACTTACCACTTTGATCTGTAAAAACCCCCATCCAACGATGCCGCCTTCTTATGCTATGTTGAAATAGAATGGTAGATTATCATAACATCATTAGTTGTCTAATTCAAAATAACATATTAGTCATGCATTCCCAAAATGACTATAATAAATTACATCAATTAGATAACTATTATTATGCATAAATTGTATTTATTAATCGCCTATTATATACTCATCAATCATTATATATTTAGGTATATTTATCAATGATATTTAGATATGCCTATTCATCACCAATTTAATCTCCCTATTTATTTATTTATTGCCAAAACAATATCATTGTTCTTATTCAAATCTCATAATTTGCATATATCTTACTAGAGAGAAATTATATTCAATGGTCACAACCATACCTGATCTGCATGAGTCAGATTGTTTCTTTATGTTTATAGAATATACCTTTGTCTTGGTAAGTTTGCATACACCATTTTCACAGGATGGCAGGACCGATGCTCTGATACCACTTGTAATGACCCCTTTTTAGTGGAGACAGTTAAACCTAAATCTTGCACTCAAAATGCTTCTCCAAGAGACATTAGAACGTTAGAGATTAATAAATCAAACATCCCTATTACTCATTATGGATGATTCTCTTATACTAAATTTCCTGTGTGTATTAGATACTAACATCTTTCAAGATATCATGGATGGAAATTCTATTATACCATTTATCATCATAGCGGAGTCGTATGACTTATAAGGCTCAAGTACCATTATTTGCACCATCATAAATATTATTTAAATAAGGATTATAAAAATCATTTCTAATTGACTCAATTTATAAGTACATGTATATGTCTTTATTTTCTACATAAATATGTATCTAATATTCTATTTTCAATATCATGCCTATTTCGTTATTCATATATACTCATATAATTCTTATGTCATATTATTCATTCATTATCAATTTTTATCGATCCTTATGTATGCATGATTAAATAATCATCAATCTTACCTGATGGACGCACAATCATTTAACCTTTCAACATATTACTTACTATTCCTCTTTTATTCTCCCCTCTATTTGATTGTTCCTTCTTCCTTTTAAGTTTTGATTGATTAATGCCTTTAATTATATTCATTTTGATCAGCGAGATGTCTTTAATAAACCCGTTCTTATTGAATGCCCTAATCGTTCAACCTTCCATGAACACTGTAAGGTAGCGCTTCATAACTAGGTCCTTATTATACAAATAACGTTTGTTCAGGTCGCTTAGCTGTGCAGATGGGTGAAGACAGTAGTTGATATCTCCAGTAAGGCTATTGACCAGTGCCACGCCACCTACAAGAACATAAAACCCTATTTTAATAAAGGCTCTATAAGATCCACAATCTATGATACCGCTTATACATCCAAAGTCTCTATATTCTCAGCCACGGTGATGACACTTTGATTTTTCCTTCTATTCGATCTATATGTAGACCTCTGTTCCGTGACTATTCTTTATTTCCCTGTTACTTCTTGATATGCATGAAGTCGTCTTGTTTCCGCTAATGATCCCTTTACATATCTTGGACTGGTCGCGTCCTTCCCTGAACGCTAAAGCAAGAGTCGTCTTCCTTCATTTGACCCGTCCATGGTCATATTCGAAGGTTCTTTCCTTACTAATTATAAATCACTTTTTTCTTACATTCGATAAACCTTATTTGGATTATATATTTATATTTGTATATTTTATATTTTGAGCTTTAGAGTTATTCCTATTAGATTAGAGTATTTAATAAGAGCTTCATCTATTAATATTATAGTATATATTATGGACAACCATTATAAATTATATTTAATTATAATATTATCTATAATGATTATTATTATATTTAAATTGTAATTCATCATATTTTGTGTTATGATGATCATAATCGTAATCTTTATATTATAATATTATACTTAATATTTATTATCTTTGATAATTAAAAATGTTTTCCAATATGTATCTTGTATATCTTATTATTTTTAACGTTATCATTTCGGGGACATGACAAGGATATACCAAAACATGCCCAAAAGTAGTCTCTTCACTTCATTATATAACTTTTTTTTAGGAGTTTCTCATCCACCTGGCCAATGTGGGATAAATGCCCTTTTAAAATAAAGTGACTTTATAATAAATCATTAACTTTAATTTAATAGTCACTTTCTAAATAATCTTTAGGCATTAAAATAAAATATCAGTTGGACTCGGAAAACCATGTGCAATAGCTCATTGGAAAGGTCTTGGCGAGATGGTCCAAGTCCAATACTAAAAATGTCAATTCCCTTGCCCACTGCCGACTTACTAAAAATAGTAAGTCCTTCAGAAACCCCATCAGACGAACTCAGTTTGGCCTAAACTTGAAATTGCCTAGGCCAAATGATCTCAGGATCCCTCTAATGTCCTTGTCAGTCCTCGGGACCAAGTCAGAATAGGC
Source organism: Sequoia sempervirens (assembly GCA_007258455.2). Taxonomy (NCBI): domain Eukaryota; kingdom Viridiplantae; phylum Streptophyta; class Pinopsida; order Cupressales; family Cupressaceae; genus Sequoia; species Sequoia sempervirens. Next base: position 86,781 of record VDFB02352236.1, on the reverse strand, counting down.
TAACGATGCATCATATCATGTCTAGCTAAAATAGGGACATTATATCCAACCACGTAAAGGTTCCAAGAGACCTTCACTGAATAGTACCACTAAATTCCTCTCAGAGATACCTGTCAGCATCACTGATAACCGCTAAAACTATGAGATGTAAGATTCCAATGACCCCACCTGTTTGAGCTGTGCAAGCTCACGAAAGAAAATCTCTGCATCTCTCCTATCAAAGCGTTCAATGAGTTTATTAGTGAACTCATCGTAAGTGGCGATTGACCTGTGTCCCAATGTTACCAACCCGTGGTACCACCACTTGTGAGCTAGGCCATCTAAATGCAATGTGGCAAACCTGATTGCCTCTTCCTTAGGCATGGGCCTCAAGGAGAGGAAATTGTCTAACTTCTAAATCCAGGCACATGCTGTGCATATATTTCCACCATCTAAATGCTCCACAGAAAGCTTGCCCACTGCCTGTTGAAAATCTTTGTTTTCCTGTGGTGGTCTGGTCTCCAACCTACCAACTGCCACTGCTTTTTGTCTCCTTTGGTTCAAGAATTGATCCAAGGTCAAGAAATTCTTGATATCAGGAGGAAGTGAAATGTACTCCCCATGGCTAGCTCTGACCTCATCAACCATGGACACTGGCTGTTCCGGAGGCTGCTCTAGGCAAACATGTGCCTCAGTCCTACGCGTGAAAGTAGGTTGTAAGGGCCTAGATGTGGGGAAGAGTGGAGTCCTCTGCCCATCCTCAGGTTGTGCATGGGAGCAACCAATCTCCTTAGGACGTATTATCTGACTAGGAATAATGTTCTGATTCATTTTATGCAAGAGATTTGCCATCATGTCCAACATAGTGTCGAACTTTCACTCTGTTCTAGTGTTGGGGCTAAGGGAGCCAACATGTCTCTTTTCTCTATCCACCGTTGCACCTACAACGCTCTCACTGTCACTGGATAAATGCTTGGGTGATTCTTGAGAATTGTCAATATCCAACACAACTGTAATAGTTTGTCCCTTTGGCAGCTGCGGAGGTTTCCATGGTCGTGAACCCTTGCTATATACCTATTCTAGTTCACTCATGAATCAACCACACAGGCTGGTTGGAGATTTAAAGATTTGATACCACCAAGATATCCCCTTGGGGTTTCAAATCTGATTTTTTTTGTGTTTTGTTTTTCTGATTTTTTTCTTTGTTTTTGCCAAAATATTGTTAGAATTTGAAATAATTGAAAGAATGGGAAAACAGAAAGTAAAATGCATAAATGACAAGAACCCAGTAATTCTTTATTAATTTCAATCATAAATATGACATACCCATTTGCTGCAATTTACATCTACAGGTCTGATTATTGGATATCAACAAGTTGACTTAACAAACCCTAGGCGCCCTTGTCAAATCTGCCTCTTTTCACCTTAGTTTGCTGCTGATGTAACTGGCAATTCAAGACGCCCCCAAAAGGACCAATTTCTGCCCTTAATACTGCTCAGATCTGATTTGAAGAAACCCACGTGATTTTATGAGTTGTACAGCCAACCTGCGAGTTAACAACGTGCCAGATAAAGAAGGATTTTTTGCTGTTTTTAGAACCCACACCTAAGCAAGACAGGTGCAGCTTGAAATGATGATGGATTCTGATTTGTACAGCCAGCTTAGAAGACTTCACATGTGCTTATTAAATCTGCAGGAAGCTTACAATGCCCACGTGCAAATTGGAGGAAATCAAATCTGCAATTTGTTAAATCAAACCCTTATTCTGATCTGCTAATTGAATACTGAAAATCTGATTTATTCCTTTCCTGATAACCTGTGAAACTCAAATAATGATCTCTGTGTGAAATCATTCAATCGAGAGCTCTTGGGTGATCTCTCACACCTGCAAACTCCGCCCTATTCGAGGGTTTTCATCCTCAGAATAGCTTGAATATCCATGCCTGCAAACCCTTGTTGCTCAATTCTCTTATTTGCAAATAATAAACTTGGATGATGAATAATGATTTCCTCTTTCACTTTTATCCTTCTCGAACTGTCACACCCAACTTCTAGCAATTACTTTTGAAAATAATAAAATATTTCTCCTCTTCGAAAAGCAACAACACTTTTGATCTTTAAATCATTTAATATAATTTTCACCTTTTTGAAATATGTGCCTCTCAATAAAATATTAATAAAGTAACTTAAAAATATAACATTTTAATAAATGTTACTTTATCCCCCTTATAACACCAAATTATAAAGTACTTTATTAAAAGTTACTTTATAACATTAAATTATAATGTCACTTTAATAATATAACATTATTAAAGTAATTTGACTTTAGTAATTTAATTAAAGTGCCCACTCTCGACCAAAACTAACAATAATCCCCTGAGAGTGCCTCCAACACAAATCCTCTATGTAGGTGTGAAACCATTGAACTTGGTATAACTTGCATGAATAATGAGTCCTGAACTGCTTTCAAAAGTTCTACCAACCAACTGGAATTGAGCTAAATGTGCAAAAATGAAAATGCAAGCTTGCTAAAGACCCTGAATCCCCTCCACAAGAGCCCCCTGAACATCTCGTTAGCCTATGGGGACCGCAGTAATAGGCTAACCCTAACTCCCAAACCACTAGCTAGAGAGGGGACATTACAAAAGGCAATGGAGAATCCAGATCTAAACCCTGTAACTCTAGTTGAAGAAAAACCTCATAAATCAAAAAGGGGTTTGTTGAATCCACGCTCTAATACCATGTTAGAATTGTGAATAAACACAAGATGCAGGATCAAACAACGAACATAGACACCTTCCATGCAAGAGATCTAAAAAACAAAGATTTGCTATTCCTCAACAAGAAAATACTTACAAAATATCCAGATTATCAAAGGGTGTTATAATACAATGAGGGTTGAGTGCTATATAGAAGCAACCCTAAATGATAAAGGGATTAGATCATGACAAGTGTCAACATCATATGCGATGAGATAGAATGATCTAATAATAGTTCACTTCAGTTAACATAAAAAAAACACGTAACACAATAAAGCACTCCTAAGTTTAGCTTAAGTGCATGAAATGAATTAGACTAATAATCAATTAAAGATTAATTAATTGTTGGCTAATGCATGATTACTCTAACATAGGCTGCTAGTTATGAATTTTTGATATATCATTACAGTGGAGAGAGCATAAGTAGATATAGCTATTCTATAAAAACCTCTAAAAATAAAAAATATTAACAGAACAAACATAGTAGAACCTCAAACAAGACTGTCTACTGTTTTAGGAGGGATGTTTGTTACTGTTGCTTCTGGTCTACCCTTTCACCATTTGATTATTTGAAATGTCTATTGCTGACACTAATAAGGACAATGGTTTGATTTATTGGCAGGTATGAATGCATGGATTTGAGTCAGGTACAGGGTCTTAAAGAAGCCTCAGCTGAATTTAGTGCCTACTTTGGGGGGAAGTGGCACAGAAATAAAATCTGGACAGGGTGAGTTATCTCTGATTGATGAGGTGCAAGTAGGATGATTGGATCAACTCTTCTCATGGATAGCATTGTTATTGCTGATTTTTTTTGTTTGAGATCTCTGGCCATTTTCCCCTCACCTCTACTTGAAAGCATAAAGAAGAGGGGGAGGGATGTAGAAGGTTTAAATTGACATAAATAAATTCTCTCCCCTGTTTCCTGGCAATCAGATTCTCTTCTTTCATAACTGTATTTTCTTCTTTGACATGCCTTGTTTCTTGTGGCTGTAGGACTGTTTATGGCATTGCAGTGACATTCATTGAACCTTTTCATCTGGGTGGGTTTTTTGCTCGAGAGCACCTTTATGGATACAATGATGATTTTGAAAGGTGAGAATTTTCACTTTATTTTTCCTCCATATTATGTATGTTTGTGTCAACGAAATTCTAACTGTTTTGAACATTGTCTTGGATCAAATAACAATGACACTGCTATTTTATAGGAGCTTATCTTTGCTTATGAATCCTGCAAATGTAATCTAGATAGAATAATATGATCTTGTCAAGAACTTGAATATGTTCTAATTCTCATTATACAGTATATTTTTGATAGACTAAAAATGTAAAATTTACAGTGAAGTGACAATATTTCTTATTTTCTATAGCTTTCTTGATGGTGAATCAAGCAACAATTATACAAAATATCTTTATTGAATATGAAAGAAAAGTTAAAACTCATATGATGTCATGTTCCACTCCCAAAGTTGATGGCCTTGATCAGTTTTGGGTACGACATATGGCTATATGTGGGTGAATTGGTTATTAAGCCACCCTTTTGAGACCTTTTTTGGCTTATGTATTAATTATTAAAAGTGCTATTTATTTATTTTTTATTTTTGGAGTCAAAGTTAATTTGAGGGCACAAATTGTAATGCTTGTAAAGGCAAAAGCCATTGCCCTCCTTTGGCATCTGTTATGTCATTATTTTCAAACAGATTCTCAAATTCAAGCTCTCAATGATGAAACCCCTTGGCAGCATAAACTAGAGGATGGAAACCCTCTGTGTTTTTGGATTGGATTGAGGATGAAACCCTTCAATTTCTCATTCGTGTTGTATGCAAATTTGAGAAAATAGTCTCCATCAATTGGGTGCATTGTTTATTGTAATTCAGTGCCACATTTGCAAATACTCGTTTATTAATGCAACCTCCGTTGCTGATTGTGGGTGACTCTGTTCATGTCTGAGCGATCAGATTTGTAGGTTTCTGCTGATCCAGCCGCAGCCTTAATTTAATCATTTATATTGGTTTGATTTCTACTTTAACTGCTGTTCCATTACTGCAATTTGCTTTAGCTGTAGCTGACTGTGGGATGTTAGGGTTTGCTAAATTTGCATTTATTTTAGTAATCTACTTTGCTGTTGAAGATTATTATAGGATTTTAAAATCATATCTTAGAATTTGTTCTTTCCTAGTTCAATATAAATCTGAAAATACAAAAAAAATATATTTCAAACAAAATCTTACTCACTTGGATCTGATTTATAAATTACAATATAAAGTGTTGCTGCTCACTGTATTGGCGTAACAACTAACACCTCTGGAGTGCACGTTGGTACGGACAGCTATGCACACTATGCAATGAGTGCTCTTCAAATTAGGAGGGGAAGCTCCTTCGTTGTGCTTGACAAAAGTGCTTGAAAAGGGAAATAAACTAAACTATATCCTGTCTTTGTGTCTCAGCTGTAAGAGGTACAAGGCTTTCACAAAAACTCTATACGTTGCAGCTAAGTATTTTCTGGTTTCACAAGACTTAACTACAACACACAAAACTAAGTAACTTAAACTATCCAATCCCCTCAAGAATTCAGAGCATGAGGAAACGGAGCGGGACGATAAACCGGGTACAGACTCACAATGTGAAGGCAAGGTGGCATGACTATCTGCTTGTCTGAATAGGCTTATTATTCACACACATCACATGATAAACAAGTACAGATTCTCAACTTGAAGGAAAGGTGGCACATCTATTAGCTCAATTTGAACAAGTTTATTTAACACAAAATATGAAAGATAGCCAACTAGGACAATAAATTGCATAGGCGAGACACACATACAATCTACGATCAAACTAGCCACTATATCTAACTAAGGCAAGAATTCACCATCATAATTGCATGAAACCCAAGTGGCATAGCAATTCATCATAATAGTAAATATTCGTGAACAGATACAGAATGAGCAATATTGAAGGCAAGGTAGGCAAAACAAATATTTCTCTTTCGTGCAAAAGTTATGTACAAATGAGCAAAACTCTTATTTATAAACATCGAAAGGTGTAGGGAACCCTAAAATCACCTTGAGTCAACTATAGTCTTGCAATGCATGCAAGATTTATTGCTAAACCCTAATAAAGCAAACTATATAGTTAACTGGAAAACTACCATCAGTTAACCGATACATCTAATCTAAAAATGGACAATGTGCAAGCATGTACGTCCTTATTGAAAGCAAGTTAATTGGAACACTACCATCAGTTAACGTAAACCCTAAATACAACTCCAAGTGAATAAAGCTAATCTCAAAATAGATATGCATGAGATGAGACAACGAGTTAACTTGAAAAGATAACACCAAGTTTTACTCCTGTGTGTAATGTCTATCCTAAGAGGTGAGAACTGAAGTCTACTAGCTGTGATCTCGAGCAACCAATCCCTCAATGAGATTGTTAACTGCATCACTGTTTGGAGCTTTGATACTCTGCCGAAGTATGCTATGTCTGTGTAGCATGTCCTCACTAGCTTTGATCTGGGACTGAAGTTCACCTCTGCTCCTGGTTGCTTCATCGAACAACGCCAACATGACTGTAAGCTGATTAATTTTACAGCCAATGATTTGCCCACTGAAAATAGTATGAATGAGTGCTTGGAGCTCTGACTGTACATCAGTAAGCTCAACATATGCACCACCCTCAATCTGATACCGACACGGTAAGCAAGATAGTAAGGTTCTTACAAACCGGAGTGCACTAGTAACGTGCTCTCTACTCTCAGCCAACTTTGATGCCATAGTTTCCTCTATCTTTTCCTTGAAAACCAACTGTGTTTTCCAGGAGTAGATAGCCTCTTTATCCTCTGCATCTGTGGCTGATTCATATGCCATACTCAGGTGAGCAATCATATTCTTGTCCCAGGGTCTACTAATCGCCATGTCTCACTTCTCATCCTGGAGACGTAGACGGAGCTCTCGTGCATTGTACCACAACTGATATAGCTCTATAAGCATAGAACGGCCTCTAGCAACGAACTCTTCCCATTCCTCCAAACGCTTGTCGTATGCAACCAAGTGACTAAGCTGGCCCAGTTCTGCTGGAGGCTCAAGCATTGGTGGGAGTGTGACGATAACATTTGACTTGTGTACAAGGCTAGAAATGTACTGACGAAGCTGTCTGATTTCAGCCTTGAGGGCTGCCTTGTCTTCTCCGTCCTTCAACATTGTATGTCTGGCATTGTCTGTAGCAACCTATAGGAGATCAACTTGAGTTTGGCGTGTGCTATGACCAAGGTTGACTGTGATAACCGCGAAGTCCTGAGATTCCAACTCTTCCAAATTCTTCCCTTGTGGAGGTATAGCAGTCTCAATGATGACCTCCATATTAGTATTCCTCTCCACGTGGACCATGTTCTTGATCCTCTTGTCTGGCACATCCTGGTAAACCTGATCAAAGTCTGAATGAATAAGGACATAGGATGGCTGCCTCCTCTTCCTTCCCAGTTGAGTTTCAATCCAAGATTGGTCTCGGCTAATGCTACTGGAAGGATCTGTACTAGCAACAGGAGGCTCTGACGAGAGTGAATATGTAGAGGAGCTGTTGCGAGATGGGGAGTCTAAATCCAATTCAATATCAATTGGGACTAGTGACTGCTCCGGAACTGGTGTAGGAACTTGAGGCTGAACCTCAGGCATTGGCAGACTCTGAACTGGCCTCTAAACTAGCTCAATGTGTGTGTCAATGACAAGCACCTTGCCTTTTGAAGTGTTTGGCGCTTGACTTTTCTTGGGAGGGTTACTCTTCTTCTTTTTGGGTTTTAACGAGGAAGGTAGCGAAGGATCCTCCACTGGGGGCTCTGCTCTAGGCACATTTACCCTCCCAGTCTTCTTGTTGTTGAGGTAAAGTATACTATTTTGGATAACTCTACTTGACCTCTCCTTTACTGATACATACTCCTTGGCGTACCAATCAACTGCTGGTAGTGGCTGTGTGTCAACTTGCTCCCCGAAAAATTGAGGAAGGACTTCTCCCTCATCATCTGATAAACCTCCCACATCTTCTGCCAAGAATACAAAAATTTGTGAGAGAGAGAAGCGGTTGTAGCTACGTCTGCGGACCACGAAGTCGTCCACGCAATTTGCCCAATAGTCTTCCATAGAAGGCTTATGATATGCGTGACCACCGAGGCGTGCTGTGTAATGGCCCCAAGGATCATAGGCACGTACCTCAACAAGATACTTGAGATGATACCACTCTAGCTCCTGTCCTGCAACTTTAGCATCAATTGCCGTTTTGCACCAATATATTCCAAACTGAAAGGGAAAATTGGCAGTTGGTTTATGCTTGCGGCGCAAATGATGATGACCATCATGTAATTGCCTCAGGAACTCCATAAAGACTGTTCTATCCGAAGTATTGCGTGGAAGCATGGTTGGATTTCTTGTAAATCCATATACTCGAATATAGGTGTATGTTGGGAACTGAATGAACCAGTCTGCCCAACCATCCATCGCTGCTCTAGCAACTGCCGAGATACGAACGTGCAACTCCTGGTCCAAATTTCTCACTGTATAAGTCAGGAAAGCCTCGTGAACACGCTTGAAGTGACGTTCAGCCTTAGTGAACTCAAGCTGATCATAATAGTGATAGACTTTCTGAACACTGAGAATGCCAACGGTGTTTAACCCTCAAAACTGACCCTGATAAGCAATCAAGTACACAAGGTAAGAACACGTGAAACTCGTGGGCAACTAGGAAACTGATGATTTGCTTGTGGATAACATCGTTGATGAAGGATGCCTAGTCATAATGCTCCTGCCCAGATATGATGTGACCAATGATGTAATACATCTAGGGTTGGAAAACATTTGCATGTGAATGACCTGAGACATGATTCAAGAGTGTGATGAGAATCGCGTACTCATCCTTGTACTTACCACGACCCACATTGTTCGACAATTTGTTCTTTGCTTGCTTCAACCATCGTTCTGCCATCTTGCTTTGGCACTTGTCTACATTAGGGTTAAATGCATGCTCACATTGCTCCATAGAAATGACTAGACTGTTCAGGTGCTGAGGGATACCAAAACTTCTTTCAACGTCCAGAGGCTTGAGACTGCAAATGACTTGTCCATCTACTGACACTATCTCACGAGTAGCAGAGTTGTAATACAAGACATTACGAACTCAACACAATGAGTGGAGATAGGTATGGAAGCAGCCTCAAGTAACTCAGACTACTAAATGTTCTGAATAATCAAATCTTTGATCTTGACAGGGTCTAAGACTACCTCTTGCAGCACCTTGTGGAGATTCGTCTCAACTGTCCCGATAAAGTCGTGAGTTAGGAGTGATTTGGTCCTGTATTTGAGCTAAGCGTACCGCATTTTGAAAAACTCGCTTGTTGACTGTGAACTCGACTATGTTCTGACAAGATTTTTGGAAAGCTAAAAATAGCCTGCTGAGGCTAAAAATAGCCTATCGAAGGGTTATTTTCGACGAAAAATATGAGATATGGGTTTTGTCCAAAAATAGATTCTAAGACAACCCAGAACGTCAAAATTGCGAAAATATCACTTCTACTCGACCATGCAATGAATTTTCAGTTGAGAAAATTAGAAACTCAAGAACTGATGCTCTGGAGTTAAAAATTCCTGAAAATTTGAGCACATGAATTTAATTCGAGGAATCTATATAGAAACGATCCAGATGATCAAATTTGCCAAAATTTGCCAATTTCAAGAACATGCGAATTGAAATGTGAGAGAATTTGGAGAATCTAAGAGGAGAAAAGACAGTTTTTGAGTGTTTCTTTGTCAAAATCGCCACTTGTTTCTCAAATTTGCTGATAAACTGTGAACTTGTGCCTGCAAAAGGAATTGTTTGATGAAATCGCCACTGAAAACTGATAAAATCGCCCAATCTATGGAGAAAATCGCCTTAGCCTTGAAGAAATACGAATTTCTTGAGCTGGATGATGAATAAAATGATAGGCGCGATGTTTAAATAGAGTAAATTTACACCATAATGCTGACTGCAAGATTTTAAACCCTCGATTGAAATAGAATGTTTCTTATTGGACCCCTCCAGTTACACTTACACTGACTTGAAGTCCGAAATAAAATAATAATAAAAATATTCATCATGCAATTTTGAAATCCCAGCACAAAGAAGCGCCAATTTGAGAAAATTGCCATTTAATGCTTTGACATGCAAAATAAATATTTAATATTTTTTAATTCAGTTGACAAACCACGTTAAGCTCTTGGACTCATCCGACAAACTTCACTGATTTCAAAATGTCCTCATTTGTCCTTATATGCGTCCATTTGCTCAAGATTTTACGTTTTTTACTAACTTTCTACTTTGTTGCTGACTACATAGTTACAACTGACCATATTCAACACTAATTTCTGGGTGACCAGGTGATGCTGAGACTGAGCAGGGATATTTAGTGCGAAGCTTGCAGAGCAAGGAAGAAATGTATGTTGGGAGTCATCACTGCTAAAATCAACGTTTAACACCTTAAAACATTAGGCGCCTTTGATTAAATTGATTTTACAACACCAGGCTTGGCCATTTCTCCATACTGCCATTTGACGCTTCAAACGGCTGCTAACGATGAACGGTGAACCCTGCTGATTGGATGATAGACTCACTGCGTGACTAGAAGTATTCCACATCCAATGACTGTACATAAGGCACATGAAAGCTGCATTAGGGACCCCAAAAGCAAGGGCACCCCTGGCCTGAAAAGGCTCAAACACCATTTTGATAAAAGGACAACTCTCAACTAGATGCCTTTCTTTGACCTCTGATATCGGGAGCTGGGGTGACCTGATTCGAGCACCGCTTTCTCAACACGTAGCTAGGACCTACGAGAGATGTCTTTGGAGGTGACGAAACAAGAAAATTGCTTCTAAGACCTTTAAGAGAAGGGCGCCTTTCCCAAGATGAAATATACGACCAGACTTGGCCATTTTTCAAGCTGTCTTTGTTTTTAAGTATTTTGCAAAGACCTCGCACGTATGAGCGTTTGCCAAATCCCGAAGGCTGACAGTTGGGCTTGTTGGATAGCTGGAGTAATTCCTCACAAGTCCCGTGAAGACTTTGAAAGCTAATAACCCCATCTGATAGGCCTAAAGGCTGGGCACCCCGGGCCTATAGAGGCTACAGTGTATGTTTCATGTTTCTACACCCTCTGATTTACATGCCTGGTAGAATCTCTGCCACGATCTCTCAAAATATCGGATTGATAGGCTGATTGGTGCGTTGCGAAACCGGACTAGAGTAGCACAGATCTCAGAAAGACCTCATCTGCAAACTCATCCATCTCAGGGGTCATCTTGGAGGGTGCCCCTGAGCTACAGGGGCGCAATTTTACCATTAGAGAATTTTCTGTGATATGAAGCCTCCTCATAACCTCATCTTCTGATCTTGACTGCTAGAGCTCTGGGTCTTGGATGTCTGCATTCGATAGCTCGTTGGATAGCCAGACTAGTCGTGAAGAGATTAAATGCATCAACAAGCAGGAATGCTAGAATCTAGCCCCTCTTTAAGAAGGGCGCCCTTGGGCTACAGGGGCGCAAAAAGCTGAAAACTAATCAACTTTTGTGTAATGAACCAGACCAAATTTTTTCAATTCTCAAATTACTATTAGCAATGCAACACACCCGTTAGGGTTAGATAAATCAAACCAGCAGTTACAATATAACTCTTTGCCAAGAATGCGCACTCAATCTCAACAAGAGAGAGGCTGTCATATGGCAAGAGGATCGTCAGTACATTAATCAGAACTGCAACTGGAAGTAACTCTAACCAAGAATGTGTCCAAGATGGACGAGCATATGGTCAGAGGATCTCTACCACTACAAATGCTGAAAGTAAACTCAACACCCAGAATGTGCTTTCAAACCCGGAGTGGGAATGGAGCTACCATAGGGCGGAGATGTACGATATTACAATGCAAATCAAAGTAAATAGGCGGAAAGCCAGCCTCTTCCACTTATTCAGTGGGCAATTACAAACATGATAAGCAAAACTGAGAGAAATGCTGACAGTACTACTGTTCAGCTTACAATGAGAAGTAGAATGCCTGCAAGATCAAGGATTTAAGCTCTACAAGTTGCTGCAATAGTAAAGATGTCATTCACTAGGTCAATAATGAATTCCTAACACCCGTCCTTCGCTAATATGCAATTTTCTCAAGTCTGATCTGACAGACCAGCAACATGAATTATAGAACCAACAATACATAAACTCAATGAAAAGCTCACAACTCACTCATTTCTCACTCAAATTACATGAAAACTGATGCAAAATACTCTTAAAATGATGGCGCCTAGTTTAGTTATGAGAAAGGACAGCTAAAAGTGGCTATTAATTAATGGCACGGATCCCAAAGCACTCCAAAAAGGGCACCCTACAAGGAATGACGAATTTGCTTTATAAAATCATAAACTTCGTATTAAAATCTGCAAATATTCATGAAGGGTCGCTTCCAACAGAGAAAACCAATGAGACAATACCCAGAACAACTCTTTTTGTATTTTTTGATTTATGAATGAAACTATAGATTCAGCCCTGTTATCAGCAACTCCAGAAAATGACATAAAATGCAATAAACTGAACTACATAAGTAAACCCAAACTACAAATGCAAACCTCACTACAAAATGTCACTCACACAAGCAAACCTCTCCACTAGGTGCTATCTCTCAAGCACGAAGTCGAGCCAAGGCTAGGAGGCATTCATTCCTCGAAGCAATCCTGTTACCATTTCGGCAGCATAACAATATAGAAGTCATAAGATACTGAAATGAAGGCCCAAGGCTTCCTTATATAATTTTGAGAAGACCCTCCAGAAGCTTCTAGAAAAGAAACCCTAATTTTCAAATTTGAATTGTCTTCTTTTCCCTCCAATTTGGGCGCCCCCTTTCTCAAGGTTTAATTTTACTTTATTTTAAAAATCTTCACTCCATAAAATGGGCGTCCTTTTCTCCAAGTAATATTTTGAACTTTAATATATAATAATTTACCTCAATGAGGCGTCCACCCATAAAGACCACCTTTTAAAACAACTTAAAGTTCAATCACTAGGCTAAGGGGGGGTCAACAGTAAAATATAACATTAAAATATGACTTTATTTAAATAATTTGACTTATCTCTCCAAATGCGCCCCAAAGCCAAAAATGAACAAGCCAACTGAATTGACTGAAGAAGAAAGCCAACTGCACTGGAAACTGCATGATCACTGCCAAAAATAGAATTTACTAAAAATAGTAAATTCGGAAAGTCGCTCGGATCAAACTGCATGCGACACCATTGCAAAGCTTTTTGAAAACCCAGAAAGAATCCGCACTCCAAAATCCCAAACTCCGAGATGTAGCCGTCATAACTTACTAAAAATAGTAAGTTCGGAAAGGTTGCCCGACGCAGTTGCAAGTCATACCTCTGCGAAACTCTCTGAAAACCCAGAAGGAATCCAAAATCCAAACAACCAAACTCCAACAAGCAAAACCTTGAATCATCAAGAGAACCCATCAAATAGCTAGAAACCCTAATTCTGCCACTGACCAACTGACAGCACACTGGGAATAGGCTACCAATCACTGAAAAGTGAAGTGCCAAAAATGGGGACATTACATTTTGCAAACTGCAATCTCCTGTACCTCAGCTTCTGACGTCAGTTACCGGAGCTGTAGACCTTGAATAACCTCGTAGGATAGCTTGACGGATAACTAGGCTTATTCTAAAGAGATTGACTGCATTTATGAGCACATGCCACAAGATCTGAGCCTTCAAAGAGAAGGGCGCCCCTAAGCTATAGGGGCATAGATTTGCTTTTGCCTGAGAAATCCTCATAAATTTGACCACTGAAATCTTTGTCTTGGCCACTAAAATGACCATGCAAAAGTAAAATTTCGTTGTGAAATGCTCCTCCATCATGAAATGCCACGTTCTGAATCCCTGATTCACGTTCTGATCAACAGATACTGCTTTTGAATGACACAATATTGACCAAAGTCCATGTTGTTGGAGTTAAAATGACACTGAGAGGGGGGGGGGGAGCGGTGAATCAATGTCTTAACAGATTTGACCAATTTTCAAAAAATTCAAAAACATAGCTTAGATTTGATCTCAATATACTCTGATTAAAACATTCATGAGTTGAATGTAATCATTCATAAACAGAATTGAGAAAAGTAATAACCAAACAGTGAACTGAAATAACAAAATAGTAAAGCAGTGAGAACTCAGAGGAACAAAGAGACACAAGAATTTGCCGAGTGGAAAACCCTCCTGGGGTATAAAAACCACTCCCGAAATGCCTTTTAGGCTTAATCTTTTGAACAACTGTTCACAATGCCTTATAGGCTGATTTTTGAGCACCAACTCAAGGAGCACCAACCCCTCATTTTGAGACACCCATCTCAAGGAGTACTGTTGTGACCTTTTCACACATCGCCCCATTCAAGATGGGGACCCCCTAATTTTTGCTCCATTCTGGTCTTTTGGCTTGGGTTTTTCTCTCTCTCTCTCTCTCTCTCTCTCTCTCTCTCTCTCTCGCTCTGTCTCTTTTCTGATGTCCGCCTTTTCGAGGATTGCGCCCGTCAGTGAGCTAAAGCATAAAATTGACCAAGTCTGAAAATTAGGGTTTCATTTTTCTTGGTCAGTCCGAGGTCGAACAAAGTGAATAACTTGAAAATTGAGACTAACGTTGTTGCCAGCATGTTTCCAGCAGGCTCTTAGCAAATTTTCACCAGATTCTGAGGTATTTACTATTTTTAGTAAGTGCATAATTCAGGTCAGTTCGTCAGCATTTTTGAGATTTCGACAGTCACACGACATTCAAAGCGCATCAGACTACTTGTATGCAAAATTTGAGCAAAAACAAACAACTTACTATTTTTATCAGTCCGGCTTCCGGCACAAATTACAGGGCTCAGATGCAGAGTTTTCCTTTGCATGTTGGCATATTCCTTCTGGGTTTTTCGAGACCTTCGCGATGATATAACATGCAAAACGAAATGACCACTTTCAGAATTCAGCCTTCAGAGGCTATTTTTAGGGTTTGCATGTCAGGGTTTCTTTTGCATGTCGGATGATTCCTGATGGGTTTTTCGAGAGCTTCGCGATGGTGTGACATGCAAACAAAGATAATCACTCAATAAGGAACTTGCTATTTTTAGCAGGTGTGTCCCGGCAGCCACTTCCCAGCAATTTAGAATCATGTGCTGATCACAATGCCACAGAAACGAGAACAAACAGAGACCATTTGATACGCATGTAGAGCAAATTAGGGTTTCCAACTTCGGAGCCTAAAAAGAGGCGTAAAAGGTCAGAATTTTTGAAAACCGGTGTAAACCACCGCGATCAGTATCCTTTAGGCTATCTGTTGGTGAAATTTCAAGTCAAACGGAGCACTTACTATTTATAGTAAGTCAATTTGGAAACTGGCTAAAAATAGCAAGTCAAGTGCATGCGTCAGTGTCAGCAGTCAGGTCATGTGGTGAGGAGCGCCTCATTCAAATTTCAAGTTAATCGGAGCAGTGGAGCTACCAGAAACAAGAGGTTACTATTTATAGCAAATCATCACCAGAAACATGCTATAAATAGCAGGGTGACTAAAATGGGCAGTGTCGACAGAACAACAAGGTCGTAAGGATACAGTGTGCAAAATTTCAAGTCATTCCGGGCTTCAGAGATGCAAAATCAGAGAACTTACTATAAATAGCAGGGCATGGAATAGTGGCGAAAACGATGAAAAAGTCTAAGTCTGGAACTTCATCCAGTAGACAGGGCAAAATGCGCCCAGGTGAATAAGGAGGCATGGAAAATTTTTGAGAATGAAGTTCATCCTTCATCAATGGCAAAATGCGCCCAAGGAGAAGAAAGTCAAAGAAAAGTCAACACCTTTCATCCTGTTGGCATGGAGAAATGCGCCCAACTTGAAGAGGAAAAAATTTGAAATTTTTTCTAAGCGTAGATATCCGCCACCACCTTCAAAATGCGCCCAAATTGCAAGTTCATCCTTCTCAGGGGGTAAAATGCGCCCAAGTTGTAAGTGGTCAAAGCTAAGTCAACAATTTTCATCCTCTTCCCTAGGCAAAATGCGCCCAAATACATGCATGTCAAGACGAAAACGGGAGGTGAAGAGTCACTCAAGGGCGTTGTTATCCACCAGCTAGGTCTAAATGCGCCCAAGAAAGAAGAGGGTCAACAAGTCAACATTCTTATCCTTCTCCTACATAAAAATGCGCTCAAGTTAGAAGCAAGTCAACAAGGTCAAAGAAACTCGTCCTGCTTGCATGGTAAAATGCGCCCAAACAAGGTCATGTGAAGACAAAAATGGGAAGTTGAAAAGTCATCCTCTTGCCAAGCTCAAATGCGCCCAAGTTTAGGTGGTAAAAGGTAAGTAAATGGAGTAAAAGGTGGTAAATAAGGTGAAAGATGCTTCAAAGCGTGGTAAACACAAGGTAAATGCTAGGCGTTATCCTCCATCAAGTGCAAAATGCGCCCAAGGTGGTAAGTCTTAGAGGATTTTTCCAAGGCGTGGTGAAAGGTGATGAATATTGGGCGTTATTTTTTGAGTTTCCTCCTCAAGTGTGCTAGGCGCCAAGGGTGATGGGAGTTATAAGGTGTTAGAAAAAGTTCCAAGACGTGTGAAGTATGAAATGAAGACCTCTAAGCAAGGATGAATATCCTCCTCCAGATGCAATATGCGCCTAAAGTTCTAAAGTAAAATAATAAAAAACATTGCCTAGGCGTTAGATTTTTAAATAAATTTGCCTTGCAAGTGTGGAGTTAAATGCAAACGGTGAGTGAAAAATAAAGTGTGTTAGGCATGAATAAAATTTTTCTAAGTGAAGTTGATAAGATTTTCCTCCACTGGCGAATGAAACAAGAATTTTCTAAGGCAAATTTTCAAAGTGCAAGATGATTTAAAATATTTTCTAAGGCAAAAATATTTTCTCAGAAAATACGCCTAGAGCTTAAGGTGGTAAAATTTTTCAAAGCACGAGCAAGTTTTCTCAGAGATGAAGTCAGAGATGGATAATAATGCAAGATGATTTCTCGAGTTGGAGCAACACAAAATGATCACAGGCGAAGAGTGGATTTTATTTGACAGAATAATATTTTTCTAAGGTTCAAAATTTAAAAATTAAATGAACCCGTTCGTTGGGTACCCATGGATCCAAAGCATTCTGAAGAAAATTTTCTTCTGGGTACTGAACATTCGCGATGATAGATGGATTTCCAAGTCTACCGCACTTCGCCAACACTTTTTTAGTGAGGAATTTAATCAGTGCTCAAGTTGTGAATTTTCCTAAGGGAAAATTTAAAATTCTCTAAGGCAATTCGAATAAAATGTGTTTTCAGAATGAATTTCCCTGAATGATGAATTTGAAGTCAGTTGCCTAGATGATTTTGATTGAATTCTTCGAAGATGAATTTTTCAGAGGTAATGAAGAGTTAAATTCGAATTAATATGACAGAGCTCCGGCTGGTGAACTAAAAAGGTGGATTTAAATTAAATTTTCAAAAATAAGTTCAAAGATGCCAGTCAAAGTCAAGTTTCTAGAAGAGCAAGATTCCTGACGTCCAGAGACAAGTGTCAGAAATACCAGAGAGGGAAAATTCGAATTCCTGAAGTGGAGTAGTGGAAGTTAAATGCACTGGCTAAAATTGGCTTCTTCTAGAATTTGAATTTTGGCTATAAAATGAACAAGTTTCTCACTTCCTTTTCACAGCTGGAGAATTCAATTTGCTCTGAGATTGACATTGTAGTGAGTTGCTGAAGACTGAGTGTTGCTGAGGCTTGAAGAGTTTGAAGTTTTGCTAAGTCTGAGAATTGTTGAGTTGAAGGCGTTGGGAGCTTGCTATTGCTGAAATTCGAAATTTTGTTGTAGCTTGAGTTTGTTTGCTTAAGCTTGGGTTTGCTGAGACTGCTGCAAGGACGCCTTGAGTTGGAGTGCAAGCATTGAAAATTCAAATATTGTTGGAGAAGTGCCATTACTAAAGGGGCGCCCTTGCTGGTTGCTGGTTGAAACTTGAAGCTGCTAATGCTAAGAGGGACGCCTTGAAAATCTGAGGTCCAAGAATCTAAGAGGTGCGCACTTGCTGGTTAGAGAAGGTACGACTTTGCTAGAGTAGTGGCTGAAGCTTGATTCAATGCTAAAGTTGAAGTTGCCAGTTGGAGAGGGCGCCTGGAAGTGAAGGATATTGCTGAGTATTTTAAAAGTGTGAATTTGCTGATTGCTGATTGCTGATACGAAGTTATAAAAGTTCAAATTGCTGATTAAGAGTAGTGAACTAAGTCACTAAAGTCCACTTAGAAATCTTTTCTAAGTGTTGAAGTTCGAATTTATTGGAGAAGAAGCCGAGGTTTGCAAATAAGAAAGTTATTGCAGCTTCTAGAAGTCGACTGCAGCCCCTATGCAATGTCTTATTTTATTTTTTCTATAAATTGCTGACAAATGTTTGTTATGTTGCAGATGGCTGAGGCAAGGGTGACTGGCAAGGACAATGGTGCATCCAGACAAGCTGTGATCAAGAAGCTGAGTAAGACGTTCATGCCGGAATCAAAGTTCATTTCAAAGTTGGGCAAGTTGACAGACACTAACCTGGAGGCCTTCAAAAGCAGGATGTTGGGAATTGGAAGTCATCGGCCTTCGACCACTTTGCACAATATTGTCCGAAGTGGGTTATATGTAGCTGCTGGTTTTCCACCAGCCATCCAATGCTCGGAGCTGATAATGGAGTGCGCCAATTACTATGAGAAGGATCATCGGTCAATCATGTCACCCAATGGCCAAGTGCTAGCAAATCTTACTCCAGCGGCCATTGGTGAAGCTTTCGGGATCCCGGTGCGCAGGAGCATGATTTACAAATCCAGGGAACGGGCTGAATGGATGTATGCTTCCGCATTCGAGAGATGCACGAAGACGATCAACACTCATTGGATGAGCACGCCTAAGCCTTCTCGTGCAAAGTTTCCGAAGCAGATCATAGCGGAGGATTTGAAACAAGAATATTGTGATCTCATCATGATGCTGAGCATGGTGGCTGTGCACAATCGTTCATTTTTGAGCCTTGGATGTTTTACTACATCAACCTCGTGCTAGAAGGGAAGGATTATGTCAATTGGGCTGAGATGATCAGTGATAATTTGCATGAGCAGCTCCTAAGCCTCCGAAGAACGAAGACATTTTACATGAGCTCTTACATTATCTATATGTTGGCACGCATGACGAAGTACAGGGGGATCTCTTACAAGGAACCTGTCGGTTGTGGCTCCCATCAGTTCAAGATATATGATGCTTGTCCGCAGTTGCATTTGGCAAGCACAACTCACTACAAGCGTGTCAACGATTCCTTCACCATGTATATTACGAGGTTGCTTCAGGAGCGATTACATCACAGAATCTCGAGGGATGCCCAAGAGCTGATTGAAAGGTATGGGTGCTGGTTCATACAGTTTCCAAGATTTTCTTACATTAGGCTGCAAGGTTTTTCCTCGTACCCATATAGGCTGCCTAAGTACCCAACGGATAGAGTATTAATGCTAGAAATATCTAGGCAATCGCTTGCCTTTGATAAGATTCAAAAGAAAAAGAAGGGAGGGATAGAATTTCCAGTTGTCATGGGCAACTCGGATGAGGTGTGTCCTTCGATACAAGCAGCTAGAGAAGCTGAAAGTGAACTTCAGTTTTATCATTTTTCATATCATACTAGCCGACAGCACTACGATCCACATCATAACATCAAGTGGGTACTGTCAAAGGAGTTTAAACATAAGGCCACCATAGAGGATTATTGGGCTGATGCAAAAGATGAAATTGAAGTAATGAAAAGGATGTTTTCTCGGTTGCCTATTACTCTGATCAAGGAGTGTGAAGTTGTTCCGGTTCCAGACCAGGTGAATGAGGATATGGATGTTGTCCATCCGGACTATGCAGCAGTTAGAGATACTCCACTTCCACCTCCAGATTGGTCAGAGCCTGAGATTGCTGATTTAGATACACTTTCTATTCCGGTTCTGACATTCACTAAAGCATGGGTTGACAGGCGAGTAAACAGGTTGAAGAGTAGGTCAATTGCTTTGACTTACAATATGATGGGAGATCACAGGACGCCCACCACTGGCAAGAAGAAACAGATTACACGAGGTCCAGAGCCCAGAAAGAAAGAGATAGTTCGACAGGAGCCTACTCAGCCAGAGCCTCCAAGAGTTACAATTGCATCACCATTGGAGACACGTTCTCCAAGTATACAGGAGGTTTCTTTGTTTGCTGATCAGAGGAATGCATTGAATCAGGTGCAAGTAGTACAGGATAATATTCAGCTTCCACGGAGAGAATCGGTTGGCCAGAGTGTCAACGCACCTGTTAGGGTTGATCAGCAGGATGATGAGGGGACTATTACTGACCCTCAGTTTCGGCAGGAGTTAGAGGCGGCCATGAATGATGATGATGATATAGTGTCAGGAGACACTCAGCCACTTGAGGATGATGAACCTTGCCAGAATGATGTAGAGGTTGAGCAAGTTAGAGAGGTAGAAGCACAGGAGCAGCAGCCCTTTGATATACAGTATGATGTGCCTGATTGGCTTAAGGATAGAATGAGGAGAAGCCCCAGTGAGGAGATTGATCTAGCAGTTGAGATGGAAGAGTTTTTGAACAGGATTAGTGCACCTCCATAGAAGAAGAAAGCAAGAAAATTTTCGAAGATATCCACTGAAGAGGATGGCTCTCGCACCCTTCATGTAGCTGTGCCACGAGTTGAGTGTGACTGAAATGAAGCAATGCCTGAGAATTATGTGGTCACGACTCTAGATTTGGGACGCCCTACTGGTGCACAGATTGTAGAGGAGTGTGATAACTCCTTCCTTGCCCTCAAAGATAGATTATTCAAGAAAGAAGGGAAATATAAGAAGTTGAAAAGAGAACACAAGGCCTTAATTGGATATGTACAGCAGTTATCTCGTTCTCGAGGGCAGGATATTCCAGTGATAGAGCCTCCAGCGGAGATACCTACAGAGTCGATCAGCGGCTTGATGGAGTTGGGAAAAATGGCATAGGAGGCAGATAAGTGGGTCGCAGGGGTTCGTGTTGAGACAGAGAAGTTTATGGAGGACCTTGCTTCTGCTTTTCAGCAGGCCTCTAGTATTTTGACACGGATGGATGCAGTGGATCATGCTTGGGGCGATGCTTCTATCTATCAGAGTAAGGTTATTCAGCGTCTTGAGGTATTGAGACATGTTCCATTGCGATTGCTGGTTGATGGAGGTGTCATTCAGGAGAATGACAGGTATGATTTCTCGAGATGGTATTCTTCAGCAATCACGGGACGTGGCTTCTTCGAAGCAGCACAGGCGGATTCAGCCAGGATACATAAGGCTATGGCTAATATCATTGATGGAGTTTAAAACACTTTTGAGGCCATATTTGCTAGTTGGCTGAATCCAGATGAGATAAATGTTGATAATTTGAGGGGTAGGCTGGTACCTTTCTTTTCGGAGGTGAAGACCTTTACACAAGATGACTTTGAGAATACCTCCACTTTCTCCACCTTGATCCAGAACACGCAGGATTCCTTAGCTGCTTGGAGAAAGTCTTGTGCAAGGCATGAGCATTCAGTCACAGTGTTAGAGTTTCAGTTGGATTGCATTCCACCCATTTCAGTTCAGGAGGTTGAGGCCGTACTTGGCAGATTTGTTGAGCTTGTAGCTAGAGAGAAGGCAAATGGGAATGCACTACTGGACGAGGATCTTCTAGAAGACTGAATATGGGCATTTATTACATTTACTATTTTGGGAGTGAGTGGGAATCTTTGATTCATTTAATGTACCACTCCCTATTCTGGCAGTTTTTAGGGTTAGGGTTGAGGTGGCACGATTTTGGCCACTCTATTGATTGAAACCCTAGCCGTCTTTTGGGACTTGGCTAGCTATATAAAGGGGGAGTCCCCCTCATTTGTAGGATCATTAGACAGTAGACATTGTGTGAGATTGGACATTAGCATTAGAGCTAGAGCTAGAGAGTAGAGCATTGTAGACATTTTGTTAGTGTGGAGAAGAAAGAAAGTTTTCCCTTTGAAAACTTTTGTGGAGATTGTTGTGTAATACTTTTCATGATAATAGATCTTATCATTGATGGTGGAATTCGTCTTGTCATGAATAGCTAGCAAGGTCTCTTCTTCCTTTCGTATCCAAGTAGCTTAATTTTCATGCAAGTAGTTTACTTTGATGTGTGGCGTTTTGTTGAGGTAGCTTCTTTCATTCCATACCACTAGCGGCTTGTTGATGATAAGTTCGCCTTGTGTGGTCCACTGGAAATTATCTTGAGTTTAACTTCGATTGTGATTTGTGTACCTATATGCGTCGTTTTGATGGTGTATGTATGCCAAATTATAATTTGAACATCTTTTGCTATCCCTTTGAAGATTGCACTGATTTTGCTGACGCTGTCCGACATGAGGCTAGGTGAAATTTGGTTAAAGTCTGCCAAAACTGAATCCCACATATCTTGCATTTAGAATAGAGTATAAGTTTCTTAGGCCCTATACTCTTTACTTTCCGCACATTTCTGATTAGCTTTAGGAGAACGTACTACATTGCCAAATCATACACGCAAGAATCCCCTTCAAATCATATACGGGCTGCTAACTGCAAGAAACCTTGAACAATTGTGTAAGTCCCCTCGTAAGAACACAGCAATACACATCAACCAACTGAGGGTATTCTAAGTATTCGGAACCTTGGAGTTGAACGTGCGAACTTTCTCGCAATCTTAGCGCACAGAATACTTTGATCAAGAGAGAACGGAATAGCCTTCGAACTATTTTTGTTCTGCTGTTTGGTGCGGTCACAAAAACCACGTCAACAAGTACCAACCCCTCAAATTATGTTTTGAACAATAATAATGACTCAGAGGATTTCTCTGTTTTCAGTTAAGCACATATCTCTCTGTTTTCTCGTCTACAGAATACCCTAAGGATTCGATAATTGAATCCTTAAAATACTATATAGAGAAGAAATTTTCATATCAGAGTTTATTCATACATTTCCATACAGACAAGGAAAGATATTCTCAGAATTACAACCAGAGAAGTTTTACTATTTTCAACACTGGTATTTATATACATTTCAAGTATGTCTGTCAATGAGGTGGTCTTCAGAGAATGCGTTTTTCATCAGAATTTGAAACTCAATTGCTAATTTTAGTTGAATAATGACAGTCTGTAGATGATGGTAAAAATCAAGAGTAATGCTTATCCAGAGAGCTGCAAATCATCCATTATTTCAAAAACGCAACTGCTCAAAAAGGAAACTCAATGAATATTCTACCATGTAACGATTCTGAGATTCGATGCCAATCAATGATGTCGGCCACAGTGTTTGAGTCTTCGTTAACCATTCACTGAGACATCCAGATAGTTCTACCGAAGGCAATTAAATCGCCAGACATTCCTCTTAGTTATCGCTTTCGCCATGACCCATCAGAGTCGGGAAGACCTCTCGCTGACCACATTATGTTTCACCGAAAGCCCTTTTATCTCTTATGTGTCGCTGTGACATTCTACTATCGGCGAGACGTTTCGTAGATGATGCTTTGTTTTACCGAAAGTCATCCTTTCATCCGGTGTCGTTGAGACAATCCATAATCGGGGAGACGTTCCAATGAATTCATTGAGTCATACCGAAACACCCCGCGATACATACTTGATCACCGAGACATTACCAACCTCTCACCGAAAGCCATTCATTAGACTTTGTCGGCAAGACTTGACGGGTTCGCTAAGACTCTACATCGAAACTCATGAGTCTTACCGAAATGTATTTCATTATCAGTGGTCGGCAAGACACAACAACCTCGCCATGACCTCACTTCGATGAAAAAAGTTTCTCACCAAAAAGTTCTTTCTTGTGCCGGTCGGCGAGACACAATAGTTCTCTCACCAAAATGTAACCTTCATTCTCATGTGGGTCGCCGTGACAAATTGTTATCGGGGAGACTAGATGTAGATTTCACGCTGAAATGTTCTTTTTCTGTCACCGAAACAAAGTACAAATAAGATAACCAGAGACTGTATGAAGCTCAAACTGATCAGTACCATAAGATATTAAAATTCTGAATGTAAACTGTCCACTGAATGCCAAGACAAGTAAACCATATAGACAAAACTGTACCAAGATAAAGTATGAGAAACCAATCTGAAACTTTCAACAAGTGGAATCAACTGAAAGGGATTTTGTCATCAAGGACAAACCATATGATCACAACTGAGATCCAACACATGCTTGGTATTGCCCAAAAACTGTATTTGACATCATTGTAGCAAGGTTTAAACTCTTTTAAGCAAAATGCCTTGATGAAGCAAAAAATTTGGTTTGGGTACAACACACTGCTGTAGGATCAGACAGTTAAGTGTTAGGTAGACATGTTGCAAACATTAATCTGTCGTTACTAAGTCTGTCCTTTAAAATTACGAATTTTTGCTTAGGGTTTACTGGTACTACTGCCTAGGGTTTAAGTTCATAGTTACCATTCTCAGTTATCAAAAAATACATGCAATTTACTCAGGGTCTCAACTTCCTTTTATGTCACAATTTCTAGGGTTTTGGCTCATAATTCAATATATGTTATTTTTTCTTTCCCTAGTTTAAAAAGACAAAAAGTGATATATTTCCAAAAAGTTTATAAGAAGGGACATTACATTGGTATTGAAACCTAGATCTTGCCAGCCTGCAAAGAAAACTAACATTTTGGTTCAAATCTCACCCCATGCAAGAAAGTGCAAAAGAAAGATGTTATCAAAGAAGAGAGGTCCACACATTGGTAGTAGAGGAAGAAATCATGGAAGACAGAGATAGGAGAGACGAAATATACACTGTAATGTCCCCCTTCGAGTAGTCAAAGATGACCACTTAATCTATTTTGTTCCCATAGGCTATAGTCAGGAAAAAAGGGAATAAATTAAATTATTTATTTTAAGTTGTCCAATAAAGTAACCTTTTATAAATAACTTATTTTAATTAATTTATTAAAGAGACTAAAGTGAAAATTATAAGGAATATTAAATGGTGATTTTATTATTTGAGCTTAATATAATTTTAAAAGGCTGGAATTTAAAAAGGTCTTCGAGAGAGTTCCTTGAATGTAATAAAAGAAGATTTTGGAGCTCATTTGGGATATATGGAATTATTTCTCTATTGCGGATTTTGAGAGCTTCTTGAGGAGCGAAACCCAAGACTAAAACTCAAGGGAAATCGCTTTCAGTAATGAAAGACCTACCCTAGTTGGTTGTAGGTGAAATCACTTAGGTTTCATGTAGGAGATTTAATGATTGCAGAGTGTAAATTTTCGAAGCTTTGTAGGAAAACGAAAATTTATTATTTTTCTTTTGATTTGGGTAATGGATTATCTATGAATGTGGTTACATATAATTTATGGATATCAGATTCGACGAGTTGCCAGAGGAAAAGGAAAATAGTATAATTTATTTATTGTACTGGTTCAAACTTCCCAACCGTACCCAAATTATTTGTAGCTGCTTTACTTGATGCTATCTGTACTATTTGAGGTGGGGTCGATGAAGAATATTAAGGCTTTATCTTAGCTTTTACAAACCTAGTGCAACTTTATTTGGAGTTGTACACCTCCAGAAGAGTTGCAACCTATTAATGTGAGCACCTTACCATAAGGGATGCCTATGAGGAGTGACATGAACTCCAAAATGGCCAAATATTGAAGGGAAAAAGGAACAAAACAGGAATTTGGAGGCTTAGATAAGTGTAACGCAGCAATTAAGGAAGGTTCCAAGTCAAAGGAGAGTATAATAAAGGAGACGCCTGAGATATCCCACCTTTGATAGGATATTTACCTTTCTGATTTTGCCTGTTTTTGTTTTTGTTTATATTGCTGATTGATTTGTTTGTGTTTTGGCAATGTTTTTGAATGTTTTTAAATAGGAATAAAGTGCAGAAAACTAAAGAACTTTCAGCAAATGCATAATCAGAAATTTCACATTTTTCAATACCACAACTAGCTGAAAATTTCCAAAATTTTATTACAATCAGGAATATTGAGATTTTCTTGATTATAACAACTTAGTTCATAAAATACCATGTAATATCTAAATCCATCATACCTAGAAAATATTTGCCACTTTGTCAAGGTGCTGTAATAGAAACCAGCAAACTTGAAGCTTGCAAACATGGATGCCTAGCTCAAAACCCTTGAATACTCGCCTCTAGAATAATGCTGAAGTATTCTCTTGTCTTAGACGCCTAGGATAATGAAGTTTTGATGCTAAGACTTAGGCGTTTCACCTCCAAGAAACCCCATATGGCTGTCATGAAGAAGTATGGTTGGCAAGGTATGGTACGGCCTGCCTCAACAAACCCCCACGTGCCAAGTTTGATCCTCAATCAGCAAAGGATAACAACAGATATATATGTATTCTGATTTGAGACAAGAACTTCTGAAAACTTGAACAATCTATCTCCAAATAAGCATAAATGTGACTCCTATGTGTAGCTGCCTAAAGAGCAAACCTTGGGTGGTATTTCACACCTATAGAATGATTAAATCTGAGAAAAATTACGTTCTCCAAGATCAAATTTGCAGTAGAAACCCTTGTTTCTTTTTACAACTAAAATGCTTCATAAATTTGTTAAGTGTATGAATGAGTGAATGAAATGAATTCCAAAATGCCCTTTTATAATTCACCTCAAATTCACTTTTAAATTCCATTTCATTCAATTTAATTTTAATTTCTTTGAACTTGGTGCACAACTTCATAATATAAAGTATACTTTAAAAATCACTTATATGATTATACTCCCCTTTTAAAATGACACTTTAACTCATATTTATAAAGTATACTTTTAGAATCATTTAAATCCCTTTTTAATAATGTCCTTATGTTTCCTTTTCAATATAATAAATTAATAAAGCATCATTAAATAGATCACTTTATTAATTTCCATTTATCCATTATATCACCTTTAATAATAAAGTCCTCTTTAAAAATAATCACTTTATTAAAATATTAGAAAGAGACTTAAGAATTAATCACTTTACTTTATTAAATTAAAATATTAAAGTTAACACTTTAATATTTCATCTTTCATGCTGAGACCATCACCCGATCACTCCAGTTGGAAACTAATGCTTCAACTGATCCTGGGGTGATGTTTGAACAAAGCAAGCCAACTACCAGTCTCCTAAAAAGTAGGGATTCCCCTAAAAAGTAGGAAACTGTCTTTGATCTTTTGAAATGGCTCATAAGGCCCCTTGCCAGGCTCCACAAACTCCAGGTGGTCATAGGTGAACTGTCCGTCCCTTCCTATAAAATACGAGACTGGCTCCAAGCTCCTGAAATGCCATGTAGACTTCCCAAAAGGTCACAAGACCCCTGAAAGAGCTCCCTATCCATTGTGTTAGCCTACGAGAACCCAACTGATAGGCTAACCACCATGACTGACCACTGCCTAGGATAAGGGGACATTACAACGACACCCATTCTCATCAGCCATACCATGTAGGAGGTGCCATATCAATAGTCCAGGTTAATATCATCAGCTAAATCTGTGTTGTATTGTAGTTCGGAGCTGCTTCAGGTCAGCAAATATTTATTAATATTTTTTGAGTGAATAATTTTAATTTATGTATTGTCCTGTATAAGGTAAATTGTATCAGCATTATTAAGACGTGGAAAGAGTTTATCTGTGGCCATATTGAACTTAATAATTGTATTAATAATGCTGTTGGCATTTTAAGTTATTGGGAAATTGTTGTTTTGATAATTATCTTCAAGTCAAGTGGAAACTCTTTAAAAACAATTTGATGTAAAGCTGTTTGACAAAATTCCTGAGCAATGAAACTATGAAAATCTTCAAAAAATCGGTATAAAATTGGTTCGGGATATTTCATACATATTGATGGAAATCCATTAGTCAAGGATAGAAAAATATGGAAAGATCTTTGGCGAGGATAACTCAATCCTTACAAAATCTAAATCCAAACAAGGCAAGTAATGGAGAGGGAAGTTCTTTAGCTAATAATTAAGGTTTCAATCAACCGTCTTTCCCATAATTTTTGAGCAAAATTCCTACAAAGAAGAGGAACAACTATATGGTGAAGAATCGTTTTTTCATCAACTAGGTTATGAGGTGGATTCTTACCATGAGGAATATGAAGGACTAAGCCAAGCAACCCATAATGCTTTAACCTTTCAAGAATATTGTGACCTTAAAATGAAGCATGATCCAATGAAAGGAAGAAGAGCTCAACACGAGCTACCACACAAAGGCATACAACAATATCCGAGTAAGATCACTATTCATGCTTATTATGGATCCAACAACTGTTCGTGATAATTTGGTTGCAAAAATTGGATTCCTATTTTTTGTTGAATCCTATGTATGAATAAAAGACAATTTAGCTTGCTACTTTTCACTTGGAAGGTGAGGCTCATGATTAGTGGCACCATGGCATGAACATTCAAGGGCATAATCCCATCACCACATTAGAAGAATTCAACCAAAGAATAAAAGAGAGGTTTGACATAACAGATCTAGAAGTTCACTTCAAAGAATTGGCATAGCTTAGGCAACACATGACAATGAACACCTATGTCATAAAATTTTAGAGACTTTTAGTAGTGGTCTCTAATGTGTCATAAAAGAGACTTATAGTTATATTAATGGAGGGATTGACCAAACCACTTAAGGGTTTGGTTAAGGCTTTCGAACTACGATCTCTACAAGAAGCTATCACGAGGGCTTTGAATTTGGAAATATCAATTCCCAAGAACAAGGTTCAAATGAAGACACCAACTTTTGGACCTCCAAGGAAACCATTTCAAAGGGAATCTTCTCTTCAAAGGAATGTCACCAAGGGAACCTACAAGGACAAGGAGTATAAGAGTGATCTTAGAAGGAATAAATTATGTTTCTCTTGCAAGGAGCCACTGGAACTAGGACATTGTCGCCTTGGTTGGGGACAAGTACATTAGATAGAGATTGTGTCCAATGAAGAATTTTAGGAGCTTGAACCACAAGTGGAGGAAGAAGATCCCGAAGGGAGGAATAGGGAAGAGAATTTGGAAGGGACCCTAGTCACACTTTTAGGTTCTTAATAGTATCATCCTTGTAGAGTTTATGGAGTCTTATATGGGAAAATAATAACAGTGTTGATTGATAGTGGGGCTACACATGATTTTGTAGATGAGAGATTGGTTTCTAAGGGATCTTTGAAAAGTGGCAAATAGTTTTACCATTCCTTGCAATAAGAGGGTGCAAGGACTCAATATCAATTTGAGTAGGTACTAGATTCTCATTGACTTCTATGTGGTTGGCCTATGTGACACCGGGAGTATAGTGGTTGCATTCCCTTGGGGAATTGACATTAAACTATCAGACAATGGAATTAAAGTTCAAATTGGATGGTAAGGAAGCAGTGCATCGAGGTCTTTCAAATGGAGCCCTAAGAGTTGTTTCAACAAAGAGGATGGAAAGATCACTTCACCAAGAACAAGTTGCATCAGTGGCACAATACTTGATATCCAACACATAATCTCCTCTAGGTGAGAAATCTTATCATGTTGATGTTCCATCTATTTTGGATAAGCATAGTGCAGTTTTCAGTGATATCCCTCTAGGGTTGCCTCGAGATAGAGGATTTCAGCACATAATAGAGCTTGAGATGGGGTCAATGCTAATTATTAGCACACCCTATCACCATCATTGAAGGCACAAGGAAGAGATAGAAAAGACAATCAAATAACTTGTAACACACTGGCTAGTTTTTTCGTGATTTTGACAAATGTTTGACAAAATACCAGATAATGATTTATGCAAGGAAATTAACTATTCACTTATACCAAAATGAGACAATAACTGCAGCATATTCTTTTATGCAAATTCAACCGTAACATATTCATTGATATTGGTATAAAATCAATAAACTCAAATTTTCAAGTTCAATACAAAAATATGATTGAGCCAATATTGCTTTTGATTTTATGTGATAATTAAGGCTGTTGTGAACTGCTGTTACAAATCTCATATAAATTCAGAATTCTACCTTGAGAAAATGTCCACCATAGCTGATACAATTTGCTGGAAGTAAATTGCAGCTGATTAGAAGAATGTATGCAGTCTAGAATTACATCAAAATGGACTAGAATAGGATGACAGCTGATGTGGAAGGTATAAATCCCCTTACAAATGGCATCACTTCCTTCTTACAAGCCTCACATTTCCTTTTAGCACCTTCCTCTAATGGTATGGTTGGTGTATAATTTGCAAGCTCCAACAACAAGTCTCACGTCCTCACATGAATAATAAATATGCCTTGTTTGGTATGGCTAGGGCAAGAAGTTGGTGTGGCCAGTTTGGAAGAAGTATGGATGGTCCCCAAATTCACCTCCAAAAACATCCAATTCACGTTTGCTTGCAAATAATAAAACTTCAAACTCCCTTAGTAGGAATGGCCACAAATTGAAGAAAAATGATATTCAATACTTCAACACAAATCTCCACAAATTCCAATATCAAGGACACATATGAATTTTATATGAATACACCACAAATTGGTTAGGAGGTTTTTCGTCCTTGAAACCAAACTTTGTCATAGGGTTTTTGTCCTAGTTCAAAATGTTGAACAATAGCTCAATGTCCATAGCTAGGTTTTTAACAAATGAAAATGCCAATAATGAATTTTCTCACCTTCTTTTCCCCTATTATACATTTTTTGAAAATAAATAAATAGTATTCCCCATGACTTTTTATTTTCCCTCCAAAAATGACTTTATAATTTAATTTTATATTTTGGGCCCAATAAATAAATTACTTTTTAATTAAATTGTCCAACTTAATAAAAATAATTAATTAAAAATAAGTTGTCCAAAAATAACGTTGTTTAGACAATTTAATTTAATTAATTAATTAATCATTTGCTTTTCACATCCCAAATAGCCTACGAGAATTAAAATAGTTCAAGGTTCTTTGCTATTCAGTTACACCTGTGAAGGGGACAATACAAAACTTTTGGACATGGGACATATTAGGCCAAGCTTTAGTGCATTTGCTTTGTTGGTGGTGTTGGTGAAGAAAAAGGATGGCATAATGAGGATGTGCATTGACTATAGAGACCTCAATAAGAAGACAATAAAAAATAGGTATCCCATCCCCAGGATCAACGAATTGATATATGAACTTCATGGGTTGATCTATTTCTCCAAGATTAATTTTGTTAAGGATATCACCAAATTAAGGTAAGAGAAGAAGATGTTCATAAAATAGATTTTAGATGTCACTATAGACATTATGAATTTTTGGTCATGCCGTTTGGGTTAACAAACAAATTAACTAACTTCCAATCTTGCATGAATTAGATATTCATTAAACAATTAAGAAAGTTTGTGCTTGTGTTTTTTGATGATATTCTTATTTATAAGAAAACTTGGGAGGATCACTTAAGGGATATTGATGAGCTACTTGGCATTTTAGAGTAGCAATTTTTTTTTTCAAGGCTTGCAAATGTGAGTTTGGAATGACAAAAATCTTATTCTTGGGGCATGCAATTAGTGCTAAGGGTGTCCAAGTAGATCAACAAAAATTTCAAGCTATTCTAGGTTGGTCCCCACAAAAGACACTAACACAATTAAGTGGCTTCTTTGGTCTTTGCAACTATTATAAAAGGTTTTGATAAGGGCTTCTCTAAGTTAGGAGCACCATTGACTGATTTGATGAATGAAGGAGCTTTCTCATGGTCTGATATAGCACAATGATATTTTGATAAGCTCAAAGAGGTAATGAGTTCATCCCCCATTTTGACTGTTCTAGATTTCTCATTATCTTTTGTTTTAGAATATGATGCTTCAGGTGAAGGAATTGGAGCAATCCTGATGCAAAACAAGCATCTTGTCGCATTTGAGAGCTGAAAGTTAAAGTGAATCAAAAGTGGATTCTCAATCAATGAGAAAGAGATATTAACAATCATGCATGCCTTGGCCAAATTTTGATAATATCTCATGTGCAGTAGGTTTGTGGTGAAAACCAATCACAACAACTTGAGGTACTTTCTTAACTAAAGAGATTTGAATGATAGGTAACAATAATAGGTAACTAAACTGCAAGCTTATAATTTTGATATAGAATATGTTAAATGTAATATTCGCCCTTAATTTTTTTTGAATTTTTAGAACAAAACCAGCACAAACACCATTGATTAGCGTTAGCTCCAAAGATAACCAGCTTGGAAAGTAACCTTTCACCAAAAATCTTCACCAAGATCCCAATGTGGGCGAGGTGATAGCATATGGTGCAAAGGATCGTTAACAACTGGAAAGAAATACAAAGCTGTTAGGTGGCTAGCCAACCATGAATGAAAGTAATACTGGAAATACAAGTAGGCGGATAACCGACCATATAAGGTCTACCACTTATTCAACGGAAGCGATTATTACAAATTATGAGGCGGCAAGCCAGCCATGAATCCTCACTAGCACTTGTTCAGTGGGGGGAATTTATTAAACTTAAAGTACTGGAAATAAAATGCTTCAACCAATTATCCAGTGGGAGCTTAATACATAAATAAATTGCAGCAAATAAATGACTGTTAGTACTACTAACTAGCCTTACAATAAATGAGTTTTTTCAGCTGCGAAACATATTAGAATGAAGGCTAAACATAACCAATGAATTAAGGATACTATCCTTAACTTATACAATGTAGACAATCAGATTTTAGCCTCATATCAACATAAAATCAGAATTAATTCAAGTCTGATTAGAAACAGTAAAACATAGAAATCGGACCAGCAAGGTAAGAATTCACCAAAATGCTCATATCTCTCTCCAAACACCTCTGATAAAGATGAAACTGAATGCAAACGGAAGCTAGGAGTTGGGCGATCAAGTACCAATGGAGAAACCATGCCAAATATCTCTGGATTATTTATGCACGCTTTCCAAAGCAACCACAGTGAAACCCCAATCTCCAAGGAGGGGCGAGCAGCTTTAGAAATTCAAAGACACCACCAAAAATTCTGAAACCTTGTGCAGAGGGGCACCCAAGCAAGGGAAGAACATAGAGCCAATAACCAAAATGTAAGAAAATTTTCCCATATAGTTATGAATGAAAACATGCTATAGCCATACTCGAACCAGCAATATTAAAATCAGATTATACAACAACAATCTGAATTTGGAAATCAGAAATAAGCTCAATCTACACTCTTGGATGAAGCACAGTCCTCAAAATCTAGCTAGGTACTGTCTTGGAAGTACGAAACTAAATGAATGAAGCTAGGAGGTATGCATTCTTCAAAGCGAGAGCTTTGAATTCATTTCAACACATTTTGATATAATCAACAATAATGGATACTAAAATAATGAGCAATGGCCTTCTTAAATAGAACTTGAGGTGAGTCTTCAGCTTCCTCCTTTTCCCTCCAAATGGGATGCCGAACTCATTTTTTAAAATATTTTAACTTTTAAATCACTTAATCCTCCTCCATTTAGGCGTCCAAGGCACAAAAGGAGATAATTGACATTTGAAATATTAAAATTCCTCTTAATGAGGCATCCACCCTCATAGTCCCCCTTTTAAAACAACATTAAGTCATTGTGCTAGGCGAAGGGGTCAAAATCACATTATAATAATTAAATGGCTTAATTAATTCATTTCTTCAAAATTCACCTCCAAAAGCCAAAACCAAAAATACTCAACTGCCCTGCCCGAAGTAGAAAGCACACTAAACTGTTGCCAACATGGCACTGCCCGAAATAAAAAGATGATTGGAGATGACTGAGCTGCTGCTAGGATGACACTGCCATAAATAGAACTACCTAAAAATAGCAAACTGCTATAAATAGTAAGTGTCTCGAAACTCATTTTGAGCACAAATCGGGCAGCCGTCGTGGCTTACTAAAAAAGGTAAGTGTCGGGAAAGGTTGTCAAATGGAGATGCATGTTACACCATTCTGAAGCTCTCTGAAAACCCAAAAAAACCCAGAAACCTTTCTCGCATGCAAGGTATCTGCTCGAAATGCATGTCATTTCCTTGTCATGCGTGTTACCTCGTCCTGAAGCTCTCCAAAAACCCAGAAAGCTCCACCAAATTTGCATCAAAAACTCTCACATGCAAACCTTCAATAGCTCAACTGAAACCTCCTACAAAATAGGAAACCCTAATTTGTACTTCTGACTAGCCTACAGGCCTTCGAAAATAGGCTATCAGTCACAAAAGAGCATATGGCTAAAATGGGGACATTATAGTCTGCCCTTCCCAAAAATGCTTGTCCTCAAGCAATGCCATTACACTCCAAACTAATCCCACTAAAACATATAGGATCCTGTTAGTATTTTGTAGCTTCAGGAGCTATTTTCTCCTAAATATAATCATCTCAAAGCAGGTCAGCCTTTGTTTTATAAATAAAATTTGTATTCTTCTAGGTTGGCCCTAGAAAGGAAGATCATCTAGCTTGTATATATAGGAGAAGGTGTCTCCTCATTTTAGCATTAATTCATTTCTAATTCCAATTCACACCTTCCAGCAACAGTTTTCCTTCTAAGCAATAGATTTGATTTCTGAAGAAGTGTTATCATTCAGTGTATTCAAGATTCGATACAAGAAGTGTCATTCCTTATCGTATGAGACTCGGCCTATTCTAGGGCTTGATTCTATGTGTAAATTCTGCAATTATTCTTTTGATTTATAAGAGAATACTTTTGCTGGGTTTTTCTCCCTCGAGTAGGAGGGTTTTCCTAGGGTAATTTCTGTGTTCATTGTCTTATGTGTTGTATTTTCTACTTGCTTACATTTTTTATCAGAAAACTAACATGGTATCATAGCGGGTTTAGAAAAGGTCTGATCAGATATGGCAGAAAGCATTACCAGAAGAAAAGAGTCAAAAGAATCGAAGTATGTGCAAGGTGTTAGCGGGTGTTGTTTAGCACTGATGTCAAAGCTTCTGGGGTGTGCAAATACTCAATTAATGATGGAGACACCAGCCGTGAGTCTTGTTGTGACCTTTTCACACATCACCCCATTCAAAATGGGGACCCCCCTAGTTTTTGCTCCATTATGGTCTTTTGGCTTTGGTTTTGTCTTTTTCTCTCTCCGTCTGTCTCTTTCTGCTATCTGTCTTTCTGGGGTGTGCCCGTCTTTGAGCTTGAATGTGAAATTTTGGCCAAGTCTGAGAATTAGGGTTTTGAGTCTTCCCGCCAGTTTGAAGTCAAATGGATGAATAAATTGAAATTTGAGCTTGGCATTGCAGTCAGTAAGTTTCCAGTAGGCTCCCAGCAAAATTCCATTGAATTCTAACAACTTACTATTTTTAGTAAGTACCTAATTTGGGACATTTCTATCAACACTTTTCAAATTTTGATCATTACACTGCATCCAGAGCACGTCAAGCTATTTGTCTGCAAGTTTTGAGCTGAAATAGACAACTTTCTATTTTTAGCAAGTTCACCTTTAGGAGCTGATTTTAGGGTTTATATATGAAGTTTTTCACTACATGTCCAAAGAATATTTTTGGGTTTTTTGAGACCTACGCGGTGATTTAACATGCAAAATGAGACGATGACTTTCAGTACTCAGCCTTCAGAGGCTATTTTTAGGGTTTGCATGTTGGAATTTTCTACGCATGTCTGGACATTCCTTGTGGGTTTTTCGAAAGCTTCGCAGTGGTATAACATGCAAACCAGGATTAGGACTTTTTCAGGAGCCGTCTTCAAAGGCTATTTTTAGGGTTTGCATACGGGACTTTTTAGCGCATGTCAAGTTATTCTTTATGGGTCTTTCAAGAGCTACACAGTAGTGTGACATGCTAGCAAAGTTGATCACTTTTTTGGAGACTTACTATTTTTAGCAGGATCATTCCGATAGCTACCTAGCACCTCAGTATCACGAATAGAGCAAAGTGCAACAAAAGCGGAGTCAAACGGAGATCATTTAAGCAACATGCAAGTCAAATTAGGGTTTCCAGCTTCGGGACCCCAAATGAGGGTTCAAACGCCAGATTCTTCGAAAACCGGTGTATCCCACTGCGATCAGTATTTTTGGGCTATCCACTAGTAAAATTTGAGGGCAATCGGAGCACTTACTATTTATAGTAAGCCACTTCTGAAATAGGTTATAAATAGTAAGTCAGCAGCAGGCGCCAATGTGAATAGGTAAGTCACCCCATGAGGAGCACGTCATTCAAATTTCATGTTGAATAGAGTTGTGGAAGTCTCGAAATCAAGCAGTTACTATAAATAGTAAAACACCTCTAGAAACATGTTATAAATAGCAAGTCAGCACGAGATGGCAGTGTGAACAGGTCAACTTGGTCATGAAGATCCTGTGGCGCGAATTTCAGATCAATCCAAGCTTTAGAGGTATGAAAATCAAAGACTTACTAAATATAGTAAACAGGGATGAGCAAGCCAGAAAAATGCCTAAGTCTGAACAAATTCCTTCACCCCCTGTCAAATGCGCCCAAGATGAGAATGGTAGGAGGATGAAAAATTTTCCAAGCATGAAAGTTCCTGCTCATACCCCCAAATGCGCCCTCAAGGAGCAGAGGTGATATAAATTTCCTAAGTCTAAGTTAAATCCTCCTTGACCCTCAAAATGCGCCCTCAAGCTGGTAGAAGCCATGAAAAATTACTAAGGCATGAGTTATTCCTGCAGGACCCCCAAAATGCGCCCTCAAGTTGTCAAGATGATAAAAAATTGTCTAAGTGTTGGATATTCTTGCTGGGGTCATGAAATGCGCCCATCTCCAAGTTGCTAGGTGATGGAAAAAAAATCTAAGTGTTGGCTTATTCCTGCTTGACCCCCTAAATGCGCCCTTAGCTTGAGAAGGTGATGGAAAAATATTGTAAGTGTTTGTAAATTCCTCCTCCATACCTAAAATGCACCCAAGGAAAGAGAGAGGGTGAGAAAATTTTCTAAGGAAAAAGTTAAATCCTCCTTGACCCTCAAAATGCGCCCATGTTAGGTGTGAAGCCAAGACAAGTTTCTAAGGCGTTGAAGTAAAAGTTCCTTCACCACCCCCAAAATGCGCCCAAAGTGCAAGGTGAGATGGATGAAAAAGTGGCTAAGGCGTGGTTAAATCCTCCTAGACATGCCAAATGTGCCCAAGGATGTTAGAGGTGGTGGCTTTCTAGAAGGAAAATGTGCTAAGGCATGGTTAATTCCACCTTGATATGCTATATGCGCCATGACTAGAGAATGAAAGGAATTTGAAAATTGTCTAAGGCATGTAAAATCCCTCTGGACCCCTCATATGCGCCCATGCTAGAGATGATAAAATATTTTTCTAAATATTTAAATTCCACCTTCCTTAGAGAAAATACGCCTA
Source organism: Sequoia sempervirens (assembly GCA_007258455.2). NCBI lineage: Eukaryota > Viridiplantae > Streptophyta > Pinopsida > Cupressales > Cupressaceae > Sequoia > Sequoia sempervirens. The sequence continues at coordinate 49,697 of VDFB02352236.1, read as the reverse complement.
AGTTTGATGGAGGAGATGAAATTTTCTGAGGCAAGGATGAATTAGCAGTGGGTATGTCAGAAGGTGCTAGCTTCATGAAGTTGATGAAAATTGGCAAGGCCAAGCAAGAAAAATACGCCCAGAGGTGATGAATGAGAATAAATTTGATGGCGAAATATTTTTCTAAGGTTAAAATTCAAAAATTAAATGTACCCCTTCGTTTGTAGACACATGAATTCGACACTTTCTGAAGGGAATTTTCTTCTGGGTATTGAACATCTTCGAAGATGAATTGATTTTAAAGTCTTCCACACCTCACCAAGAAGTTTGAGATGAAGATTTTTCATGGACGCTTGACTGATGAATTTCCAAGGGTTAAAAATTTAAAAAATTTCTAAGGCAAGGAATAAAAGATGTTTTTGAAAATAAAATGCCTTGGATTGTGAATTTGAAGTTGAATGACTAGATGATTTTGATCAAAGTTCTTCATGAAGGTGAGTTTTCTCGAGCATGAGATGGATAAAATCAAACTGTTAATGCCTCAGCTGATGGAATGAATTTCTTAAAGGAGCAATTGAATTTAATATTTTCGAAGGATGATTTTAAAATGTTGATTAAGTAAAATACACCTAGTGGAGATAAATCCTCTTGAAATTCTAGAAGGTCAAAGTATTTTGGATGCCAAATGCCAGGTGTTGCAGCTGCCAGAGGAGGGAAATTCGAATTCCTGCAGTGAAGTAGTGGAAATTTAATAAACTGGCTAAAATTGGCCTCTTCTAGAAATCGACTTGGCTATAAGAATTGAGATGACTATCATTTTCTTTATCAGTTTTTGAAGTGCAAGTTGAAGAAGTTTGACTTGAGCTCTGAAGTGAAGATTGCAGTGCAAGCTAAAGAAGTTCGACTTGAAGTAAAAGAGGATTGTAGTGTGAGAAGAGCTAAGTGTTGAAGCTGAAGTTGAGCTTTGAGGAGGAATAAATTTGGAGCTGAGAAGTGGCTGAAGTGAAGTTGGCCGATTTTCTTCTAAGTGTTGAAGTTTTGTTGCTGCAGTGAAGAGTTGAGGTTTGAAGATAAAATACAGTGTTGCAGCTTCTCATTTTCAAAGTCGGCTGGCAACTCCAATGTGATTTTTTTTTTTTCTAAGTTAAATTGTTGATGACTATCTTTTGTTTTTGCATAATGGTTGAAGAGAAACTGGCAAGGAGAGCAATGTTGAATCCAGCAAGGAAAATGCCTCCAGATAGGCGGTGATCAAGAAGTTGAGCAAGTCATTCCTGCCAGAGTCAAAATTCTCTTCGAAGCTGGGCAAGTTCGTTGATACAAACTTGGGTTCTTTCAACATGGAAGCTTTCAGAAGTTGAATGATGGGAATTGGAGGCCATTGTCCTTCGATCACTTCTCACAATATTGCCAAGAGTGGATTATATGCAACTGCTTGTTTTCCACAAGCCATTCAGTGTCCAGAGCTGATTATGGAGTGTGCTAACTGTTACAATCCAGACCAAAGGACTATCACTTCACCGGATGGCAAGTTGTTTGCCAACCTCACGCTTGCAGCTATTGGCAAGGCCTTTGGAATTCCTTCGCATGAGAAAATGATTTACAAGATGAGAGAACGTGCTGAGCGGATGTACGCTTCAACATTTGAAAGATGTGCTGATATGATTAACTCTCGTTGGATGAACAAACCCAAGCCCTCTTGCACGAAGTTGCCGAGGGAAATAATTTCAGATGATCTGAAGTAGGAATACTCTGATTTGATCATGATGCTCAGCAGAATTGGAGGCTGTCCCCAGGCGTTTATCTTTGAGCCTTGGATGTTCTACTACATCAACCTCATGCTGGAAGGGAGGGAGCATATTAACTGGGCAGTGATGATTAGTGATAATTTGCATGAGCAGCTCCGGAGTTTAAGGAGGACGAGGACATTTTACATGGGCTCATACATCATCTACATGATGGCTCGTATGACAAAGTACAAGGGAATATCATACAAGGAGCCAATCGTATGTGGCTCTCATCAATTCAAAATTCATGAGGCTTGTCCGCAGCTGCACTTGACAAGCACATCCCATTACAAGAGAGTCAATGATGCCTTCACTATGCACATAACGAGATCACTTCAGCAAAGGACTCATCACAGGATCTCAAAGGAAGCTCAAGAATTGATAGAAAGGTACGGGTGTTGGTTCATCCAATTTCCGAAGTTTACTTATGTTAGGCTACAAGGGTTTTCTTCATATCCATATAGATTGCTCAAATACCCTACGAACATGATTTTGATGTTAGAGATATCTAAGCAACTCATTGCCTATGATAAGATTCAAAAGAAAAAGAAGGGAGGACTTGACTTCCCAATCATCATGGGAAATTCAGACGAAGTGTGTCCTTCACTACAGGCAGCCAAGGAAGCTGAAAATGAGCTTCAGTTTTTTCACTTTTCTTATCACACCAGCCGGCAACATTATGACCCCCACAGCAATATCAGATGGATACTATCATAAAAGTTCAAGCATAAAGCAAATATTGAAGATTACTGGGCTGGTGCGTGGGATGAGGCTGGAGTTAGAAAGAGAATGTTTTCAAGATTACCTTTGAGCATGATCAGGGAGTGTGAGATTATTCCAGTGCCAGACCAGGTGGACGAGGACATGAACGTTCTTCATCCAGATTATGAGGCAGTGAGGGATACACAACTCCCACTTCCAGATTGGTCAGAGCCGGAGATTGCCGATTTGGACACACTGTGCATACCAGTCCTGACATTCACCAAGGGATGGGTTGAAAGGCATGTGAATAGGCTCAAGAGTAGGTCAATTCCTTTGACTTACAATTTGATGGGAGATCATTGGACGCCAACTGCCACCAAGAAGAAATAGGTTGCTCGAGCTCCAGAATCTTGAAGGAAAGAGTCAGTCCAGCCAGAGCGTCCAAGAATTGTCGTAGAATCACCTACGCCATTGGAGACATTTTCTCCAAGCATACAAGAGGTTTCACTATTTGCCGATCAGAGAAATATATTGAATAAGGAACAGGAATTACATGAGGCAAATCAGCCACCACGAAGAGAGTTTGTTGGCCAGAGTGTCAATGCACCCACCAGAGATAATCAACAGGGAGAGGATGAGGAAACTGCTATAGATATGCACTTCCAGCGTGAGCTTGAGGCGGCTCTAGAAAATGATACAGTTACAGGGCAGGAGGCCCAAGTTTTAGGAGATACTTAGCCCATAGAAGCCAGTGAGCCCCGTCAAGATGAAATTAGAGAAGTTCGTGAAGAGGAAGTGAGAGATGAACAACCATTTGTTATACAGCAGGTAGTCCCAGATTAGCTCAGAGACAGAATGAGAAGGAGCCCTAGTGAAGAGGCTGATCCAGCAGTAGAGATGGAAGAATTCTTGAGTAGGATTAGTGCACCTCCAACAAAGAAGAGAGCTAGAAAGTTTTCGAAGATTTCAACATATGAGGATGGCTCTCGCACCCTTCATGTGGCTGTGCCAAGGGTTGAGTGTGATCGAGATGAGGCTGTGCCAGAAAATTATGTGATCACCACCATGGAGTTAGGTCGCCCCATGGGAGCACAGATATTGAGGAATGTGATAACTCCTACCAGGCGCTCAAGGACAGATTGCTCCGGACTGAGGGCAAATACAAGAAATTGAAGAAAGAGTACAAGACATTGATAGGCTATGTGCAACATTTGTCTCGTCCTTGTGGGCAGGAGATTCTGGCGATCGAGCTTCCAACCGAGTTGTCTAGAGAATCAGTTAGTGGCTTGGAAGATTTGAGGAAGATGGCACAAGAAGCAGATAAGTGGGTGGCCAGCGTTCGTGTTGAGACGAAAAAGTTTATGGAAGATCTTGCTCATGCTTACGAGCAAGCTTCTGACATTATGGCTCGAATGGATGTAGTTGATCAGGGTTAGGGTGATGCTCATATCTATCAAAGCAAGGTTATTCAGCAATTGGAGGCTTTGATGCATACTCCCTTACAGATGTTGATTGATGGAGGAGTAATTCAGGAGGGTGATAGGTATGATTTTACCGGCTGGTACTCTTCAGTAGTCATAGGACGAGGGTTCTTTGATGCAGCACAGGCAGATTCGGCCAGAGTTAGAAAGGCCATGACCAACATTATTGATGGAGTCCTGAACACCTTAGAGGCTATCTTTGCTGGGAGGCTGAATTCTGATGAGGTGACTGCTGATGGCTTGAGGAGTAGGCTGCCACCTTTCTTTTCGGAGGTGAAGACTTTTGTCCAGAATGACTTTGAGAACACTTCGACTTTTTCAAGCATTATTCTAAACACTTAGGATGCTCTAGTTGCTTGGAGAAAGTCTTGTACGTGGCATGGGCAGGCATTCACAGTGTTAGAGTTCCAGCTTGATCACATTTCGCCGATTTCAATTTAGGAAGTTGAAGTTGTGCTGGCTAGATTCATTGATTTTGCAGCCAAGGAGAAGGAGAATAGGAATTCCTTTCTGGATGACTGATAGTGGGCATTAATTGCCTTTGCTATTTTAAGAGTGAGTGGGAATCTTTTGATTCATTTATTGTACCACTCCCTATTCTGGCGGTTTTTAGGGTTAGGGATGATGTGGCTTAATCTAAGCCCTCCATTTGATTGTAATCTGAGTCATCCATTAGACTGGGCCATCTATAAAAGGGGCATCCCCCCTCATTTGTACATCATTAGATCAGTAGAGAGTAGACATTCTGTTAGAATAGAGAGATAGCTTAGCATAGTTTGTTAGCATAGCATAGTTTGAAGGAGAAGGAAAGTTTTCCTTTGAGAACTTTGTAAGAGATTGTTGTGAAAACTATCATAATAAAGAGAGCTTTCATTGATGGTGAATTCGTCTTTTGTTATGAGCAGCTAGCAAGATTTCTTCACCCCTTTTACTTCAAGTAATTTTGATTAGAGTAGTTTTCATTTCCATGCAAGTCGATGTTAGTTGTGGATTGTGGTGTTTGATTAAGGCAGCTTCGTTTAATCCATACCACTAGCAGCTTGTTGATGGCAAGTTTGCCTTGTGTGGTCAACTGGAATACTTTTCAAACTTAACTTCGATTGCGATTCATGTGTTTGTATGCGTCGTCTTGATGGTATTTGCATGTTGAGTTGTAATTTGAATACCTTTCGCTACTCCCTTGAAGATTGCACCTACTTTGCTGAAGCTGTCCCATGTGAGGTAAGGAAAAATCCGGTTGAAGTCTGCTGAAGTCAAGCCCCGCACATCTTGCACTTAGATTAGAACTTAGATTTTCTAAACCCTGCATCCGTTTAAATTTAGTACATTTCTGGTTAGTTTTAGGAAATTCGTACCTTATTGCCAAATCATTCACATCATGTGAAAATCCCTTTAAATCATTAATCTACTGTCAGCTGCAAACCTGTGAACAATTGTGTAAGTCCCCTTGTGAAAACAACAATTCACAATGAACCAATTGAGGATATTCTATTGCATTATCGGAACCTTGGAGTTGAATGTACGATCTCTCTCGCAATCTTAGCGTACAGAATACTTTGATCAGGAGAGAATGGAGTAGCCTTCAGATACTTTGTTTTGTTGATTGGTTCTGTCACAAAAATCACATCAACAAGTCTCCATACAAAGGCTGCGAGTGAGTTTTGAGGTCGACATGGCCTGTGATAGGATCGCCGAGTGTTGAGGGTCTGGGACGTGAGGCTGATATGAATTTTTGGGCAGTCTGCAAGGAATTTTGAGCTTCAATTTGACCATGGCATGCATTTCCCTAGGTTGGACATGTTCATCAAAGTATTCTTGCCGAATTGAAAGTGAGTGGAGAAAGTGTTATGTTGTTGTTATGATCTGTGAAGGAGCCTTGCAAATATAGCAATCATCATTGCTGGGATTGTCATATCTATTACAACCAATTGGTGGCTAGTATTGTTGACACTGGTTTTATTACCTCTTCTAGGTCTTGAAGGCTATGTGCAAGTGAAGTTTATGCAGGGTTTCATTGTTGATGCAAAGGTGGTTTATGAGGAAGCCAATCAAGAGGCAAATGATGTTGGAAGCATTCGAACTGTTGCCTTCTTTTGTGCAGAGGATAAGGTTATCAATCTGTATAATGAAAAATTTGCTACTCCCATGAAAAGTGGAGTCAAGTAGGGAATTATAGCAAGATATGGTTGTCAGGAGGAGAAAGAATGGCCGCAACTAAACCAACAAAGATAAGTTCTATTATTCCTTTAATTGTTCTATGTAATGATATTTTCTCTATGACTACATGCTTCATTTGTAACAGGGGTAGTTTGATTTTATGAACTATTATTAATCTTTTTAAAATGCAGGTTGGATCGAGGAGCAAATGGATGATGGATTAATTATAAAATATTGCATAAGGAATTCAAAGGGAGGAAGAGCTTGAGGCATCTGGTGAGGATGTCATGCCAGCTAGAGAAATGAACAAACATGAAGACATAGCTTGCAACTATGAGACTGAGTTGGTGGCACATAACTTCATTGTAGACATCTCTCAAGGGCACAAGGTTGGGTCAGCCTTGGATGGAGAGTTTGCATCAACAAAGAAGATTGAGAAGGATGAAGACACTCAACAACAGTACAATAGAAATCCTATCCTCCTAATCTGGAACAACAGTCTATGGTTCTTGCATGGTCAACTATTGGCATCCCTAGAAAGAATTGTAGAAAAGAGTGAGGTTCTGTTGATGTGTTTTTCGTGACCGCACCAACGCAGAATAAAGTCGCCAACGGCTACCCTATTCTCTCTTGATCAAAGTATCCAACACGCTAAGATTGCAAGAGAGTTCATGCGTTCAACTCCAAGGTTCCTTCAATGTGAATAGTCTCAGTTGGCTTGATGTGATTTGTTGGTATTGCAAGGGGACTTACGGAATTGTTCAATATTAGAGGAAGGGATTTTCACAATTCGATAGATTTATCAATGAAGCACGAGTTTCCTATTCTAACCAGAAAGTACTGAATTTAAAGTGGTGCAAGGTTTAGAGAGTCTAAATCTATTCTAAGTGTGGGATATGGAGCTCAACTTTAGCAAACTTCAACCAAACTTCACTTTGCCTCGCCTCAGACAGCTTCCATGGAGTCGGTGCAATCTTTAGAGGAGTAGTTCAAGGTGTTCAGATCACAACTTAGCATGAAAATACCATCACAACGACGCATATAGACATACAAATCATGATCGAAGTTAAGTACATGATATTCCAGTTGACCACACAAGGCGCATTCACTATCAGCAAATACACTAGTGGTATGGATAGACGAAGTTGCTTAGATCAAACACCACATTCCACAGCTAACATCTACTTGCATAAAAATGAAATTACACTACTCTACGCTACTTGAAGTAGAAGGGATGAAGAAACCTTGCTAGCTATCCATAACAATGATGAATTTCACCATCAATGAAAAGATCTTTTATTATGAAAGTTTTACACAACAATCTCTTGCAAAAGTTTTCAAAGGAAAACTTTCCTTCTTCAACTACACTATCAATCTATACTAAGCTACTTCTAAGTTGTCCCTCTACTCTATGTCTACTATCTAACTTAGTGTCTAACTAATGAAATACAAATGAAGGGGAATGCCCTTTATATAGCTGGCCAAGTCCAACGGACGGCTCAGATTACAATCGGCTGGATGGCCCAAATTGTGCCACCTTAGCCCTAAACAAGATTCACCCTAAAAACCGCCACCAAAAGGAGGGGTAATAAATGAGCCATTAATGTCCATCATCCTTCTAGATGATTCCAGCCTTGAAACAAGTTCACACTGTTCTTGATTTTCTTCTTGACGTTGTTCTTCAACTTTGCTTGAGCTTCCATTCTTTTCTCCATCTTGAGTTTTGAAAACATTTCTTCTCTGTCACTAAGTCCCAACACTTAGCCATTTTCTTGCAACTTTTCTTCCTTCGAGGTTGAAATGTCATCTTGGATTATTTTCTTCATCACTTAAGTCATCATCGCTTGGTCTCGACATTCCTCCTGCAAAACAAGCAAGGAGAAGAGCATTAGAATACCTCATAATAAACTCAACTTACTTACCTCGGTTTTCATGCTTTGATCTCCAAGGGTTCATCGTTTTTCTTCTAACAAACTTCATCCTCAAATTCTTCATGCCTTAGGCAAATTTCATCTTCCTCAAGGGCGTATCATAATTCATTTCATCAGCTGGGTCGTTAACGACTTTGATTTTATTCAACTCTAGCTCAAGAAGGTTATCATCACAAAGAGTTTGAGCAAATTCTCCTAGGCAGTCAACTTCAAATTCATCATCTGAAGTATTTTATCTTCACAAACATTTCTTTCCTTGCCTTAGAAAATTTCTCAAATTTTCCTTAGGAAATTCATCAACCTGGTGCTCATCAAAATATTCACCATGGAAGGCTTTGGCGAAGCGTGGAAGACTTTGAAATCAACTTCTCATCGAAGATCTTCAATACCCAGAAGAAAATTTTCTTCAGAACGCGTCGAACTCATGGGTGTACAACAAACGGGTTCGTTTGATTTTCTTGGATTTCAACCTTGGAAAAAATAATTTTTCATGAAATTTTATCCATTTTTTTTTTACATCTGTGAACATTTCTTGTTGCTCTGACTTGAAAATATTTTATCCATCTTGCAATGTTAGCACTCTCCAACTTCATCTCTGACAATTCATTCATGCTTCAGGAAAATTTCATCATCTTTCAAGTCTGGGCATAATTTCCTAAGGAAGAAAATATTTTGTGCCTCAAATTTTTTTATATTTTTTTACTCACTAAGCATTTTGAACCTTTTTCCTTAGAAATTTTTTTATCATCTTCAAATCATTCTGCCCATGGTGAGGAAAATTTATTTCAACTCACTTAGAAATTTTTTTCTTTTGAATGTCTTGGGCGTATTTTGCCTTTCATGACGAATAAATATCTCTTTAAAACCCAACGCCTAGCATATTTCCAAATTTTATCAAGCATGCACCTTAGGTGCATTTAGTACCCTGAGGAGGATAATTGTTATTTCAATGCCATAGCAATATTCTCCACCCTCACCTCACCTTGGCGTATCTAGCACATGGAGGAGGATAAAACTTTCCACGCCTTGACTTGTTGACTCTTCCCTTTTAGCTTGCATGGCACATTTCTTATGGTGAGGTGGATGAAAGCTTGTCTTCTTCTTAGCTAGGTTGGGCGCATATCATGCATGAGGGAGAATAAAACTTCAACACCACCCTTTGACTTGCTTGACTTTATCCTCTAAGCTTCTCAACATGGGCGCATTTAAGACATGTAGGAGGATGAAACTCAATGCTTTTGTCCTTACATGACCTCACTTGGGCGCATTTAAGCATGGGAGGTGGATGAAGTTTCCAACGCCTAGCTTTGACTGCCTTTGAATCTTTGACCCCCTCTTGAAGCATGGGCGCATTTTGCCATAGGTGAGGGATGAGTTTGACACTTAGAAATTTTTTTGGCATCTTATCATCTTGCATGTGAGGGCGCAAATGAAGGCATGAGGAGGATGTTCTAATACTTAGAAATTTTTTATCAACTTCTTCAAAGTGGGCGCATTTTCATGGTGGTGCAGGATGAAGTCTGAAACATTAACAAAAAAAAATTCATTGCATGCCACTACCTTGAGCTGGGCGCATTTGGCCATGTGAGGAGGATGAAGCTTTAACTTAGAAATTTTTATGTTTCTTCATCCTTCCTTGGGCGTATATGGAGGTAGTAGGAGGATATTTTAAACACTTAAAGATTTTCCTGGCTTCCAGCTGAGATGGGCGCATTTTCATGGTGGTGTAGGATGAAGTCTCAGACTTAGCCATTTTCCTTGCCTTTGCCAACTTCTCCATGGACTTACTATAAATAGTAAGTCCTTTGATTTTCATATCTCAGAGGCTCAGATTGCTTTGAAATTTTGAACACTGGATCTTCATGACTCCGTTAACCTGTTGACACTGCTATTCTGAGCTGGCCTGCTATTTTTAGCCCATTTCTGAAGGTGGTTTGCTATTAATAGTAAATGCTTGCTTATGATATCTCCACAACTTCGTTTGATCTTAAATTCGAATGACGTGCTCCTCACCACGTGACCTACCTGTTGACATCGGCGCCTGTTGCTGACTTTCTATTTTTAGCCAGTTTCTGAAATGACTTACTATAAATAGTAAGTGCTCCGTTTGCCTTCAAATTTTACCAGCGGATAGCTTGAAAGATACTGATCACGGTGGTTTACACTGGTTTTCGAAAATTCTGACTTTTTACCCCTCTTTTTGGGTCCCGAAGCTAGAAACCCTAATCTGACTTGCATGTGTATCAAATGACCTCCGTTTGTCCTCGTTTTTGTTGCATTGCGATCAGTTTGTGATTCTGAAGTACTGGGAGGCGGCTGTCGGAATGCATATGCTAAAAATAGTAAGTTCCCAAATAAGTGATTATCTCCGTTTGCATGTCGTATCATTGCGAAGCTCTCGAAAAACCCATAAGGAATATGTAGACATGCAAAGAAAACCCTGACATGCAAACCCTAAACATAGCGTCTGAAGGCTGAACTCTGAAAATCATCACCTCGCTTTGCATGTTACATCATTGCGAAGGTCTCCGAAAACCCAGAAGGAATCTCCAGACATGCACTGAAAAACTCTGTGTATAAACCCTGAAATTTGCTCTGGAAGCTGAATTGCTAAAAATAGTAAGTTGTCTGTTTCAGCTCAAATTTTTCCAGTGGGTAGCTTGATGTGTTCTGGATGCAGTGTGACTATCGAAACTTCAAGAATGCTGAAGAACGCCTTGAATTGCACACTTACTAAAAATAGTAAGTTGCCAGAATCTGATGAAACTTAGTTGGAAACTTGCCGGAAGCATGCTGACAACAACATTAACCTTAGTTTTCAATTTATTCACTTCATTTGACTTCAGATTGACCAGAGAAATACAAACCCTAATTCTCAGACTTGGCCAAATTTCACATTTAAATCCACTGATAGACACATCCCCGGAAAGCAAGCAACAAAAAAGACAGAGAGAGAGAGAGACAATAGGAAAAAAAGCAAAAATCAAGCCAAAAGTTCGAGACGAAGCAAAAATTAGGGGGGTCCCCATTTGCAATGGGGCAATGTGTGAAAAAGGTCACAACAGGTTCCTATCAAAGATCATTGGAGAAGACATGCTATTGGCTATTGGATTGAGAGTTAAGAAAGCAAAACAGTATTCGGTTCTTTGCATTGAGGCAGGGATCAAGAGGGAGTTATGTGTTCAGCAAAATGGAGTCCTATGACACGAGGAACTAGAGTGACTCTCTGAGAAGAAGTGAAGGTGTTAGCTAAGTGGGTTGCAGTGTTGCAAGGGCAGGTGCTAAAGTCCTTGGAAGACCTCTCCAGCTATAGAGAACAAAATTGCACAAGACAATCAATCTAGATTTGACATTGGTAGCATAGCAAATCTATTCAAAATAGGGTGATCTGGGATGAGGTCGAGGAGGACAGTCTTGGACTCTCGCAAGTCAGTAGTGTCAGAAGTGTGCGTTGGAAACCGTTCCTCTAAGGCAAGCATTGCAGGCAATCTTGGATGAGGAGGTCAAGAGGTTGATGCAAGTACTTGGAGCTTCAGAGGGAGTCACATCATCATGAAGATTTGTTGTAATGTATATTTCTCTGAGACAGAGAAATATGAGGTGAAAGCCCTTGTAGTGTATATTTCTCTGAGATGGAGAAAGATGAGGTGAAAGCCCTTGTAGTCTATATTTCTTTGAGACAGAGAAATATGAGGTGCAAGCCCTTGTACATCTCTGAGATTGATATGAGACGTCATGTTGAGAGACTCCATGACGAGGATATCTTGTACATCTCTGAGACTAAGATGAGATGTCATGTTGAGAGACTCCATGACGAGGATATCTTGTACATCTATGAGACTGAGATTTGTTTTCCACAAATGGGTGTAGCCATTGTGGACCATATGTTGAGAGACTCCACGATAAGCCCTTGTACATCTGTGAGACTGAGATGTGTTTTTCCACAAATGGATGTAGCCATTTGTGGGTGTCATGTTGAGAGACTCCATGACGAGGATATTTGAAAATACCTCCCTAGCTAGGAGGGAGTGTTAGTGTTTTGTAGCTTCGAGTGCTATTTTCTCCTGAATATAATCTCAAGGCAGGTCGGCCTTTGTTTCATAAATAAAATTTGTATTCTTCTAGGTTGGCCCCAGAAAAAAAAATCATCTAGCTTGTTTATAGAGGAGGTGTCTACAGCATGTGTAATTTTGACCATTGTGTTTATTTTAAGAGGTTGGATAATGACAGCTACATTATTTTATGTTTATATGTTGATGACATGCTTGTAGCTGGGTCTAACATGGATCACATAAGTGAGCTAAAACAACAGTTAGCAAAATCTTTTGCTATGAAGGATTTTGGGGCAGCAAAACAAATCCTTGGTATGAAAATTTGTAGAGATAGGCAAAACAGAAAATTATTTTTTATTTCAGACTAATTATGTTGAAAAGGTGTTGTAGAGATTTCATATGGAGAATGCAAAAGCTGTCAGCACACCTTTGCCTAGTCATGTTAAATTGACTAAAGATATGTGTCCAAAGACACAAGAGGAGGAAGGAAAAATGTCTAAGGTACCATATGCTTCAGCTGTAGGCAGTCTAATGTATGCCATGGTACGCACAAGACCAGATATTGCCCATGCTGTAGGATTTGTTAGCAGGTATTTGAGTCATCCCGGAGTTGAGCATTGGAATGCGGTAAAATGGATTCTCAGGTCTTTGAGAGGTACATCCAATAATTGTTTATGTTTTGGGGGCTCTAATACTGATTTAAAAGGTTATGTTGACTCAGATTTAGCAGGTGATATAAATACCAGGTGAAGTACCACATGTTATGTATTTACAGTTGGTGGGACAGCAGTGAGTTGGATTTCTCGATTGCAGAAGGTGGTTGCTTTATCCACCACAAAGGCAGAGTATGTTGCTGCAACAGAGGCGGCAAAGGAAATGATTGAAATATGCTAACCAATTTTTTCGATGAAGTAACACAACATAACCAACACTTAATCAACTCGGTTAGCGTTAGCTCGAAATAGAAAACTGAACTTGCAAAGAACTCACACCAAGAATGCACACTCAATCCCAATGAGGGATAGGTGTTGTCATATGGTGGAGGAGCTAAATGAAAATACTTGAAAGAGAACTACTCAACGTCAAGAATGTGCACTCAAGATCCCACTAAGGGCGAGGTGCTAACATATGACGGAGTGATAAATTGAAAATTAGAAACTGATAGGCGGATAACCAGCCATGAAGAGCATTTCCACACTACCACCAAACGGTGGGGGGAAAAGATTACAATTAAAACAATTCGTCCGTTGCGGCGGGCATCCACAGAATTTGTGGGGATTCACCACTTGAAAGTGGGTACAATGATATAACAAATTCTTTCTCCGCACTGGCGGTAAACCGTCCAGGGGTAATTAATTAGAATTTAATCAAGTAGTTGCAGCAATAATAATGGGTTAGATTAGTACTACTAATCAAAACCTTACAATTCAAAAGACTGCAAAAACATGAATTACAATGATAGAGAAATGAGATAAGAAGATAAGAATGAATTCCAATAATATTCTTTGCTTTCCAATGATAGAATATGATTAAAACAGGAAACTTATAAATCTGATGTAAAATCCTGAGTTCTGGAAATTCATATCAGCAAACTGGAAATCAGTAAAATACTCATAACTCACTCATTTCACCTCCGAATTGGCTGAAACTGAATGCAATGGACTTCTGGAAGGTAGGCGACCAAGCTAGGAGGAAGAAACAACAACAAATCTCGTCCTTTATTTTCTGACACAATTCCCAATGCAAACTGAAATGTACGGCCTTGCGAAGGGGCGATTTTAGCTTTTAAAATTGTAGACTTCAAATTAAAATCCAAAACTTGGTGGAAAGGGGCGCCCTTGCCAGACAATTGCAATGCAAAAGTACCCAGAATCAAATTAATTTTATTCCAAGAGCTGCTATCAGAATTCACTTTCAGCTGTAGAAACATCAACAACTTCAAAATCTGGAAAATTCATCAAAACTTCAACTATAAGCACAAATCTGCTAGTCTGGATGAGAAGCAGCAAAGTCCAACTAGGTGTTGTATTTCAAACACGAAATTGGATAATGGCTAGGAGGTAGCATCCTCGAAGCATAAGTTCAAATGTCATTCCGACAGCATAATAGTATGATAACATGAATGGATAATCAGCTCTTCAAAAAACATCAATATATAAGTTTCAATTGGCAAATGAAGCAACAAGAGACTCTTCAAATTCCAAGAAGTTGAATCACTTCAACTTCCAAAAGGGACGCCACTTTAAGCATTTCACTTTTTGAAATATTAAAATATCATTCAACTTCCCCCTTAGGCATCCATTTCATTTTGCAACAATAAAGCATTTATTAAATAATTAAATGCTCACTTGACCCCTTTATATCCCCTTCTTTAAAACAACTTGAAGTCATCAAGTCTAGGCGTGGGGTACAACTTCAAGACATGAAAATTGACTAAGTCTGAAACTCAGTCCAAGGAGATAACCAAATACAATGCCCAAGCTGCAACTGATGAATTGCTAAAAATAAACAAACTGACAAATGCCAAACTGAACCAAGTTGATGATGATGCTTCTGCCAAAAATGAACTTACTAAAAATAGCAAATGCCAAAAATAGTAAGTTAACTTCAAAACCATCGGAAAGTCAAACTGAACACTGAACTGCAAAGGATTGAATTGTTACTAGATAGATACTGCCAAAAGATAGACTTGCTAAAAATAGCAAACTGCTATAAATAGTAAGTCTGCACAACATCCTCTGAACGCCAACTGAGCAGTATCTGAAAGAGGAAACCCTAGTTTTCTACTTCAGCTTAGCCTACGGATTTCCGGAAATAGGCTAAATCCAAAATAAGAGTGTATGGCCAAAACGGGGACATTACAGTCCGCCCTTCCCAAAATTGCTTGTCCTCAAACAATGCCACAACACTCCAAACTGATCCCACCAAACATATAGGATCCCGGGGTCCCATGTCCATCTCTGAAAAACCCCACCATGCTGATGCTACTCTACTCTGATCATACAAATGAAATCATTGCACCATAACTGCACTAACCATCCTTGCAACCTCAAAGTGATAACATGCCCGAAATTCAAGTCGAACAACATAGAAGGAATTGAATCAAAATCTAGCAGCGTCTCATGCTCAATAAACTATGAGGAATTACCATCTGCAATGTCAATATCAATCACCATTCTGAGAACAAAGAAGAATAATCTAAACAACTCAAAAATATTCGCATCAGCATCACTCCTCAAAGCATCAAACCAAATCACAACAACAAATGTGATTCCATCATAGTTGTTTGCAAAGGAAAAAACAGCTCTTTGCAAAGTCATAGCAACTGCATCCTCAAAGCTCCTTAAGGCTGTATAATGCCTCCTTTGAGTAATTCTGACATATTCAAGAAAAACTCTGAAAACTTCCACCAATCTCTCCCCCAAAGTCTCAAAAAGTTGAACCAAATCAGGCAAAGGTTCGCTGCCCCAAACACGAGTGCAAGAGATTGTACAAAGAAAGCCACTAGAACATAACTTGAACACCCTCCAATACTGATTTGAATCACTATGAAACACCATTACCCACTTTTGAAACCAAAAATCATCATTGATAAAAGATTGTGAAAAGAAAAAATGAGTGTACCAGTTGCCCATGAAATCTGAAATGAACCACTTAAAGTCTGATTTTAGGAAAATCAGCGTACAAGGAGTTGAACAACTGCTGCAACTTTGGAAATCAACGTTCATAATATGACAACTGTTCATGCTCAAGGCTGGAAACATTCCCTCAAGGAACTTCAACCCATTATTAAACCATCTTTTGTTCGAAGCATCTCTCCAATCCATCAATTGATGAGAAAAAGGAACCATCGAATGGCTGGTAAAGATGGGGGCCGCATCAAAGATTCTGAGAATTGAATTCTTATCTCTTCGAAGATCCTTTTTTCTACTTGCAACAATCTCCATCAAGCCTTGTTGAGAATTCCAAGCATGAATTCCCAACCACAAATAATCTCCAACACATTGGGAAAAATTCCCAACATACCTCCAAGAACCATAGTGATAGTCTCGAGCACACAAATTCATGTAATCAGCTGCAACCATCAATGCAAAGTTTGAACCTTTAATGACCAGCATTTTAGAATAATCACTCATCAACAAAGCACAATCTAGGAACCAAAGGGGCAAGTCTGAAAGTTCTCCCACAATTTAATGCATATTTCCGAGACCTGAACAAATCAACCATCTTAAGATAGGCGGTGCTCTTCCCTTGGTCAATGCTGAGTGAAGACCAGCAAGTTCAAGTTTGGACATCATTA
Organism: Sequoia sempervirens; assembly: GCA_007258455.2. Taxonomy (NCBI): domain Eukaryota; kingdom Viridiplantae; phylum Streptophyta; class Pinopsida; order Cupressales; family Cupressaceae; genus Sequoia; species Sequoia sempervirens. Next base: position 33,308 of record VDFB02352236.1, on the reverse strand, counting down.
AATGCTCATTTAATAACCATCCCAAGAGAGTGTTGCCTAACATATAGCTTGGATCCACCAACATTATCTTATACTTAACCATGAAATCATGCATGTCAAAAACATAAAACCTCTTATCAATGTCATCCATGTAGAAATTGTCAATCACCTTATGATTTAACAAATTATGTGAAGATGGTGGATTATTGTACACAATCATAGAAAAAATATTTCCGTCATCTCTTTCGTTGGTGTCTTCATAGAATTCATGCACATCTTTTGCAACTTGAGGATACCCATCATTAGTTGCTGCTCCGTAGAATGTAGCGTGATGAATATCACACACATTACCAGTCATCACATCTAGCTCATGGCTGCAAGCTATCCCTTCTTGAGGCAAATTCTCTTCCCAACTCAAGAGTTCACACTCTTGATTTACCTTACAATCACTATCAACATATTGAATCTCTTTGGCATTTTGCATTGTTTCAACATTATGGAGTTCATTTATTCCTTCAACTATTTGCTTGATCTCCATTAGCCTTGTATTAGCTTCTTGTTCCATAAGTGTGGCTGCCATAGATGATTGATTTTCTGTTTTGCAAAAAGAGTGATGAGCTAAGGTAAGATCAAGGTAAAGACGATCAACCTCTTTCTCCTTCTCTTGGTAGGCATCATAGGTCTCTTCTGCAAACTTAATAGCATTATCTGTTGTTGTACCCAAAACCAAAATTTTTGCTTCACTAAGGCATTTTGCTTAATTGAGTCTTAATCTTGTTTAAGTGATGTCAAAAGGTCATTTTTGGGGTTTTTAAATATGAAGTTGATGTCAGTGTCATGTTAGTCTGTTATTGAAGGAATTTGAGAAAAGTGAAAATCTGAAGGAAAATCATCAAAATTTTCTATCTCTGGAGAGGGGAGCACATTTTCAAATGGGTGCCCTATCTTTTAGGGGCTCAGATCTTGTTTTTAGGGTTTGTCACCTCCAGCAGACATTTGTCCGGCATCACGTCAGCTTTGCAACGGGCTATCAACCTTGTCAAACGGACCTGTTTCGTGCAAGTTACAGAAGATACAGTGCAAAACGAGAGGGAAACGAGAATTGGCTAACACTGGTAAAATGCGCAGCTTTTGAGAAAGGCGCCCATCTTTTTGAGGTGTCAGATGAAGGTTTTTGACTAAATGCCACCCAAGATGTTTATCTCACATTTGTTCGAGCTTCGCGACGCATCCGTCAGTGGGTGAATCTGAGTTGCTGAAGTGCCTGAACCTGAGGTCAAATATAGGGTCAAATCTTGGTCAAAATATCAAAGAATGAGCAAAAGAGCACTTTTTCAAAAAGGCGCCTAAGCTTTTCAAGCCTTTAATGCCTTCTTTTTGATAGTTTCAGATATTCAAGGTGTTTGTGTTACGTTCAGCTTTCCGTTGCCTGTCTCCGTCAGATCAGAAGATGACTCAGCAGCTTGCAGTCGGAGTTTTTGTGTTATTCTAGTCAGTTCCAGAAATGGCTTAAGTCTGGAATGAAAAGAGCAACTTTTCAAAAAGGCGCCCTTGTTTTTCACCCCTCAGATGATGTTTTCTGGAGAAATGTGCCTTTGCAGCTGTCATGCAGAATGAGGTCAGCTCCGCAGTGAACCTGGGATCCAGTCTTGGAAATTGCTAAAACATAAGTTATGAAGGATTTTGTTTTTCCCTTTGTACGAAATCGAGATGTCAAAATTTGACTAAGTCTGAGAAAAAGCGCAGCTTTGGGAAAAGGCGCTTGGGTTTTTGAGCCTTCAGATGTTAGTTTTATGGTATGCAGTCTCAAGGTACCTTTTGATTAGTTTTTGTTCAGCTCTGCGATGCACCTATCAGCCAGTCAATCGGAGAAGTTAGTCAACCAGGGTCAGAGGATGAACAGAGGTCCCGACAGAGGTTTAAGCCTAAATTTTTCACCAAAATTGGCTAAGTCTGGAATTCGCCTTAAGAGGTCAAAGTTGAGTTTTCGAAAAAGGTTGAATGGTGCGCCCTAACTGGAGTTCTGACTGCAGTTAGACTGAACGTTTTCTGGGTTGTCATCTTTAGTTCATATATTGGCATGTCGAGTGATCTTTCAGTTTGCATGTCAAGTTAACTAGTTTGCATGTCAAGTTAACTACTTTGCATGTTGAGTTAACTTGTTTGCATGTTCAATTAACTAAAGTTTGTACTTGAAAGTCAACTTCAGTTCACATGCATGACGAATTTTGGTTGAAATTATGAAAATTTTGTGAAGTAGGCGCTTCACCCTTTGTCAACTGAAGTTCCATAAGGGGACGCCATATTTGATTAAATTAAATATCATGAATTATGTGAAGTTGGCGCATTTGCTTTGGAATGTCAACTTGAGTTCCACAAGGGACGTTATTTTTAGAATTAAAGCATGTGAAGTTGGCGCATTCACTTCTTGAATGCCAACTGAAGTCTTGAAAGGGTCGCCATTTTTAGAATTGATTTAAAGCATGAAGTTGGCGAACTCATCTCAATCAAGATTGTCAACTGAAGTTTTCAAAAGGGACGCTTTAGTTCTTAATTGTTAATTTAATAAATTTTGAAGATGGTGAATTCAATGAAGATGGTCAACTAAAGTCTAAATTGCATGGTTTTGTCAACTGAAGATTGAAAGGGAAAACCCTAAAGCATGGTGCTTTATTTAGCATATTTTAGTTTCAGTTAACCAAAATGAAGTCCAATTAGAAGCCAAGCGCCATTTTTCAAGCTTTAGTGCTTTATGCGAATTTCAATGATGAAAGCTTATTTATTTCAGCCTTGGCGTCCATTATTTCTTCATTTCAAACTTCGAAGTCTACATTCTTCTTGAGCGAGCAGCAAGCTAAAAGTGCTATAGGTGTCAGAATTCAGCGTTCTTCGTAGCAACAAATTCAGATTGTGCAGAGGAAGAAGATTCCAGACTTTATTTTCACTTTACATGCAGGTTTCATCAAGTTCCAGAAAAGAGATTGGCGAATTCTTCAGAAGCAGAACAAGCAAAACTTTCTATCTTTTGTCTTATTTCTTCTATTTCTCATCTTAGGTACTTTATTTGCATGTCAAAGAAATTCAGCGTATTTTTAGAGTTTGATCATCTGGGTTCGCATACTTCAGCATTTGCAGCAAAACCCACATCTTAGATTTTTTCGAGAAAATTGCCCCGTAGCCTTCATTCTGAAGCTCTGTGCTTTTTTCCGAAGATTTCTTTGCATGTAGGATTGAATCACATCTTTTTGAAAATCGCATCATTTGGGTTTGTTCAGAATTCCGTTGTGCACAAAACCCATCTTCCAGATTTTCTCATGAAAAATTGCCCTGAGAAGCTCTAAAAACCCCTGCAGTTCTTGACTGAAGAATCTTTGCATGTCAAGCTAAACGATGTGTTTTCGCAATTCTGACGTTGTGGGTTGTCTTAGAATCATTTTCTAGACAAAACCCATGTCTCAGAATTTTTGGTGAAAATTATCCTCTGACAGGCTATTTTTAGCCTCACCAGGGGCCATTTTAAGCTTTCCGGAGAAAGTTGTCAGAACATAGCCGTGTTCATAGTCAACGGGCAAGTTTTTCAAAAGGCGGTTCAACTGGACTGAATTCAAGACCAAATCGGTCTTAATTTAGGTTTTCATCAGAGCAGCTGACAATGAAGCATTACGTTGCAAAAGGAACAGAGATCACTTCATTTACGGAGCCGCCAAAGTCACTCATATCCTGTGCCATTATCTTCGTGAAAATGGTACCTACGTTGATCTCGAGGTTGTACAAATTGAGTTTCAGAAGCATGTTTGTGATATCTTGATGGAGGTTCTGATCACATTTTCAGTAATTTCAGCTAGTTTCAAGAAAGCGGCTGAAGATATTAGAGAATGTATGCATATAGTCAAGGAAAGTGACAGAGAATTGAAGAAGCAGATTATTATTTTTGGACAGCGTCAAAGTGCCGGAAGACGGAGTAATTGATGAGTTCTTGGTCGAAGTGTTAGACCGAGATGACATGGAGTGATCTGCCAGTTGGAACCTGCAGTTAATTTCGAGGGTTGAGTCATGAGCAGCAGTTAACTCGACTTCCGGTCTTGAGTTCACTTGCTGACTTCACACATGCTTATCTCGTCCTTGGAATTATCTTCACAGGAGTTAGGGTTAGGGTTTCCAGTTAACTAAAGGTAGTGTCCAGTTAACTTTGCTTTAAATAAGGACGTGCATGCTTGCACATTGTCCATTTAGGTTAAATGTACCGGTTAATGATGGTAGCTTTCCAGTTAACTGTATAGTTTACTTTATTAGGGTTTAATAATAAATCTTGCATGCATTGCAAGACTGTAGATGACTCAAGGTGATTTTAGGGTTCCCTACACCTTGATGTATATAAATAAGAGCTTTTGCTCATTTGTAATTAACTTTTGCTTGAAAGAGAAATATATGCTGCGCCTACCTTGCCCTCTTTACCATTATGATCAATTGTTATGCCACATAGGGTTTCATGCGATTGTAATGATAAATCTATTTTGTGAGTCTTTACTATTATGATCAATTGTTATGCCACATAGGGTTTCATGCAATCGTCATGGTAAATTTTCCATAGTTTAGAGAAATCTGTTTCGTGCCTAATAAACTTGTTCAGATTGAGATAATAGTTGCGCCACCTTGCCTTCAAGTAGAGAATCTGCACTTGGTTATCGTGTGTTGTCGTGGACAATAAACTAATTCGGATTGAGATAATAGATGCGCCACCTTGCCTTCAAGTAGAGAATCCGTATCCAGTTTATCATGTGATGTTGTTACCAATAAACTTGTCTAGATTGAGCTAATAGATGTGCCACCTTGCCTTCAAGTTGAGAATCTATACTCGTTTATCGTCTGATAATCATTCCTTGCTCCATTTCCTCATGCTCTGTTTTCTTGAGGAAATTGGATAGATTTAAAGTAGTTAGCTTAGTTGTAGTTAATGATCTACGAAACCAGAAAATCCTTAGCTGCAACATTCTTGGTTTTCTTAACCTTGTGCCTCTTCCAGCTGAGACAAAAAGACAGGAGATAGTTTAGATTACTTTTCCCTTTTCAAGCATTTTTGTTAAGCACAACGAGGGAGCTTCCCCTCCTAATTTGAAGAGCACTCATTGCGTAGTGTGCATAGCTGTCCGTACCAACTCTTACTCCAGAGGTGCTAGTTGTTACGCCAACATCTCTATCTGAGAGCAAATGCAAATAATCTATCTTTAATGATTCCAATGCTTCTTTGATAGTTTGCAACTTGGAAAGAGTGACTCCTTTAACTCCATTCTGTCTCTCTTCAAACTGAAACTTCCAGTAGAGTTCTTCAACAAAATTGTGTGTGCTATCAAATCTTGATAATGCTTTAACAATTTTCTCTTCTGAAACCATTAAGTTATCCTTCAAAACTTGCAGCTCTTTAGGCCCATGATCATAATCAGCAAAGAAGCTTTGCTCATCAAACATCAACTTTTCTGATTTATTTTCTTTGATTTGATTCTCAAAATCAGCCTCCTTTCTAATCTTATCACTGCATAACTCCTGAATTGAAGGCCTGTCAACAACTTCTTCAAACAAATTAGTACCTCTATCTTGACCTTTCAAGTTCTCATACTCTTCTTGTGCGTAATTCTGAAAGGCATCCAAACCATTTGTTGATTTTAAAACATTATTCTCTTCAACATAAGAAATCACATTCTCATTAGCCATTGCTGCAACTTCTCCTCCAAAGATCACTTCATTACTTGCATTGCAAACTGATTTTTGAACTTCATCAGGATCAAAGGGGAATTTATCCCACTCCGGTTCTTTATCATACCTTGGAGACATCGCGCCCGGATCCCAAATGTGAAAGGTTTGATTGCAATGATCAATAGGAAAGAGATCATCATGCTCCTCTTGAACTGTTGACTCTTTGAATGAGTCACTCCTCAACCCACTTGAACTGAAATCTTCATCTATAACTTTCTCCACAGATGTAGTTTGATAATCAAACCCACTACCACTCAAGTCACTAGCATTATATCGGATTAAAGAATCATCAAAGCTGGTTGCTTTGAATATTTTGTCATTCTTTTCTTCAATGAAATTATCTTGAGTAGATGTGTTGCTGATTTTATCATTAGTGCCCACATACATACCAAAGAAGTCTTCTTGGACACTTGTCAATAATTCTTCATATGGAATTGGCTCAGCATAAAGTAGAGAATTATCCTTCACTAAATCTTCAACAAAAGGAGATAAAAACACATCGGAATCACCATCAACAACCTCACTTTCGTAATGGTCATAAGCTGGTTCAAAGACACCATTAGTATTTGCTTCATCTTGCTCTTCTTCAACGTACTTATCCCACACAACTGTTCCACCAGCATCTTTTGAGAAGCCATTTGTCTCGAGATCTTCATTGCTTGAATCCTTATTAGGACTCAAGACTGCTGTAATGATCTTCTTACCATAATAATCTTCATTATTTCCCATCCCATGCAAGTCTAGGGATGTATTTTGGGACTCTAACTTAATCTCCTCATTTGCCAAGGTATCTTCATCAAGCCCACTTTCATTTTGAACCAAAATGTGCACCTTGCTTGTGTCTTCTTCAACACTAATTGACTGATTTTTCTCTTCAATTTGCTTACTTGTGGGCTGCAAACCACAAACAGATCCTTTTGCTTCTTCCTTCCTTGATTCTTCAACCATGGCAAGTTCTACTTCTTCTTTAATCATTTTTTTGATGTAGTTGACCATAGCCAACTTTCCAAGGTCATGAATCACCGCACAATTCAAAAACGTGTCAAATGAAACATCGTTCTTAAACTCATCTGTCATGCTCTGATATTGTTTACGGAGTATGGCAGCCTCATGTTCACATTGCCTCTTGAACTGGCATTCTTTCGAAGCCACAATCAAATCTGACTTCTCACAATTCCTGGACCTCAGAAAATGCAACATCTTAAGAACTTTCTGAAAGCTAAACTGAACTTAGGTGAAGAATCTGATTTCTCTATCACTCATCTGTCAATTGACTCTGTCTTATTCACAGGATGGCAAGATCTTCTACTCTGATACCACTGAACTTATACTTTTCTTTCAATTTTATAATTTTATCCAAGGGTGCCATCTGACCTGAATTCTGATAAATGGATTCAACTACAATGAAGCATCGATTTGGCACTTTTTTGACCTGTTTATCCTGTAAGAAGACCTCCTCTAAGATCTCTTCTAAAGCTCCCATATCATTATGCTTGAAAAGTTTTACAGTGCTTCTTGAAAGGAGTAGCCCATTTTGAATTCCCCAGTGTACACCTTCATCAACAATAATTAGATCACCCCGCTTGCAAAATGCTGGAATTGTACTGGCTGTAGTTAAAAGACCATTCAAGTAGAGAATTGAATCTGGAGTCCCCAAAATTTTTGAAATTCTGGCCTCGCAATCAAGATGAACATCAAAAGTCCCATAGAAGAAACGAGGACCACAAGTTCCCACTCCATATTTTTTAATGGATGCATTACATGCCTCTGTTATCTTCTCATTCCCTATTAGTCCAAGATAGTTTGCTGAAGCCAAATTGATAACTTCTTTTCCACTTACTATGGTATGTGGACCTGCCGCACTTTCTAAAACAGGAGGTTCATATTCCATCTCCTTTGTAATGGGTGGATGAAGTGGTTCTGGGACCCATTCCTCACACAGCTGATCAATTTCCTTTGGTGTAAGAGGGCGCTTTTCAGGCTGATAACTCTTCTGAAACAGTAAGAAACCAATCACTGCCACAAGTAAAACCTCCACAATTATGTGCCAATCAACATGAACTCCAAAAAGTACTGCTCCAGCAAATGGAGTGTCAAGTGATCCAATCAAATGGTCCTTCAAATCTGCTAAATCGATCTGGAATCCACTATCCATTTTAATGCAAAAATCCAAACCTTGACCCAGATCCCAAGCCTTTCACTTCTCAACTCATTTCACCTCCGAATTGGCTGAAATTGAATGCAATGGACTTCTGGAAGGTAGGCGACCAAGCTAGGAGGAAGAAACAGCAACAAATCTCGTCCTTTATTTTCTGACACAATTCCCAATGCAAACTGAAATGTACGGCCTTGAGAAGGGGCGATTTTAGCTTTTAAAATTGTAGACCTCAAATTAAAATCCAAAACTTGGTGGAAAGGGGCGTCCTTGCCAGACAATTGCAATGCAAAAGTACCCAGAATCAAATTAATTTTATTCCAAGAGCTGCTAACAGAATTCACTTTCAGCTGTAGAAACATCAGCAACTTCAAAATCTTGAAAATTCATCAAAACTTCAACTATAAGCACAAATCTGCTAGTCTGGATGAGAAGCAACAAAGTCCAACTAGGTGTTGTATTTCAAACACGAAATTGGATAATGGCTAGGAGGTAGCATCCTCGAAGCATAAGTTCGAATGTCATTCCGACAGCATAACAGTATGATACCATGAATGGATAATCAGATCTTCAAAAAACAGCAATATATAAGTTTCAATTGGCAAATGAAGCAACAAGAGACTCTTCAAATTCCAAGAGGTTGAATCACTTCAACTTCCAAAAGGGACACCACTTTAAGCATTTCACTTTTTGAAATATTAAAATATCATTCAACTTCCCCCTTAGGCATCCATTTCATTTTGCAACAATAAAACATTTATTAAATAATTAAATGCTCACTTGACCCCTTTATGTCCCCTTCTTTAAAACAACTTGAAGTCATCAAGTCTAGGCGTGGGGTACAACATCAAGACATGAAAATTGACTAAGTCTGAAACTCAGTCCAAGGAGATAACCAAATACAATGCCCAAGCTGCAATTGATGAATTGCTAAAAATAAGCAAACTGACAAATGCCAAACTGAACCAAGTTGATGATGATGCTTCCGCCAAAAATGAACTTACTAAAAATAGCAAATGCCAAAAATAGTAAGTTAACTTCAAAACCATCGGAAAGTCAAACTGAACATTGAACTACAAAGGATTGAATTGTTACTAGATAGATACTGCCAAAAGATAGACTTGCTAAAAATAACAAACTGCTATAAATAGTAAGTCTGGACAACATCCTTTGAACGCCAACTGAGCAGTATCTGAAAGAGGAAACCCTAGTTTTCTACTTCAGCTTAGCCTACGGGTTTCCGGAAATAGGCTAAATCCAAAAGAAGAGTGTATGGCCAAAATGGGGACATTACAATAATATGGCTGTAATTTTTCATGGATGAGTTGGGCAAACAATAGGCTGGAAATTACTTGTTTATAGACAGCCAGAGTGCCATACATCTTGGAAAGAATTCTGCTCTGCATTCTAAAACAAAACACATCCAGTTGAGATATCATTTCATTCGGTCAGTGTTGGAGGATGGACAGGTTAAGCTGGACAAGATACATACAGATGTCAATCCAGCGGATATGTTTATGAAGGCAGTGACAAGGGAGAAGTTGAGCTCCTCTTCAACTTCGGTTGGTATTCAAGGTTGAATTCAAGTCTAACAAAGCAGGAGGGTCCAAAGTACTTATTTCTAGTGGGAGTTGTAATTGCAGCAGTGTTGTCCAGGATCAGTCTCCAAGTGGTAGATTGTGTTGGTGTGGAGCTTGATCAGTCTCCAAGTGGGAGATTGTTGGTATGTGGCGACTGATCATGCTATACTATATAGCCCATGGTATACTGTACATCCCGGCCCCTCGAAAAAATCAATGAAAAAGGAAATATCTGATTTTGTAGAACCCTAAAATATGGAAGCTTCTAAGCTTGGTAAAAAGGGGTTCGGATGGGTATTTTAGTATGATGAAAAACGCGATTATTTGCAAGATTGTAATAGGTTTTACACTGGATAATAAAAGTTTGGATGGCTGCGGTTTGGTGAATGTAGCCCGGATTGGGTGAACCACGTTAAATTATCTATGTTATGATTTATTCTGTGTGTGTTTTAGTTTCTCTGTTTTTATATAGATCTGCATTTAATTGTTAGATATCTGCCATCTCTAACCCTAATAGCCATTGCCATCAAAATGGGCCAATGTCACCTTCCCAAGAGTTTGTTGAAGGTCAGTCCTTGGAGCTACAGGAGGACGGTGATCAATCCTTCCACCATTTCTTCTTTTCCTTTGATTTATGAATTGATGAAAGGTCCATTGTTCTCTAAGATCAGGAGGTAATGTAGAATATTCCATGTATGGTTGCCTGGCATCATTTGCAAAAGGTACTGTAGCCTCCACTTGTTGTTCTTCTCTTGGTGTGAAAGTAGGGAAGAGAGGTTTAGAGGCTGATCCTCTAGTATTAGTTGCTCTATCTCTCCCATTGACCTCCGTATTGTTGCCATTAATGCCACTATTCTCTCCTGTATGATTGTTTTGATTCGAAACTGCTTGCTGGTCCATTCTTGCTAGCAAGTGTGACATCATGCCAATCATCCCATTGAACTTCTTTTCTATCTGAGCTTCTCTTTCATCCATGTTCTGCCTATTACTGTCTACCATGTTTTCACCAATACCTTCAATTGCTTTGCCTAACTGCCTCAAATCCTTTGAAAGTGTATCTACAATCTGATTTCTTTGTTGTACTGCTCTTTGATGGGTATAGTATCTATGTGGACCAACCTCATCTGGCTGCATGAAAAGCTTTTAACCCTCCAGGATGGCAGGATCAGAGTTCTAATACCACTGTAATGAGCCTTGCTCAAATTGACCTTAATCCCTTCAATTTGCTGCCTTGTAATTTTGTCAAATAGTTTGTATGCAATGTTTTTGTTTGCTGGTTTGATGTTTTAGTTTGTAGTTTGATGCTTGTAACGAATGCCAAATTGATTTGAAAGCTTGAAAAAGACTTGTGTAATGTCTAAGTAACTTTCTAAATGCAATGCAATCACTTCTTGTATTTTCAAATGCATATAAATGAGAAACTAGATGAAGAAAATGTATCTACAGCCTATTGGCATTATGTCAAACAATTGGCATACATCCTCATACAATATTCAAATGATCATTACAACAATATATAACTCCCAACTGATGATATCTTTATTGAAATGCAATCCCTTCTACAATGATGACAATGAAAATGCCAAGACTCTTGGCTTACATCCAAAGCAATGTCTATAATCAGATCTGATACAAAATGTATACCTACAACAGCTACCAAGAATGCACCTATTAATGATCATGAAAATGGATACAAATCACAAAGAACCTGGAGTATGTAGTCGCCTCATTCCAACGATGAAGAAGCAAGCAATATCATGTGAAATGTCGACCTTTTGAGCCCAAGTCGACTAGCTGACCCAGCTGCCCCTATTGTGATGTCCCCTTCCTAAAGGATCTCTGATAATGAATTTATGCCAGCTTATTTTCGTTACCAGTCAAGTCCAGTTCACAGATATTTCCTTGTAGATTCTAATGTTGAGTTTGCATTCATGTAATTTCATATCTTAAGAGACATTTTGACATAATAAATTGAGTAGCACATCAACAGATTACCAGTTTGCAGATATAACAGGATATACTTATTTTTATCTAATCTGGCCCACTACAGGACGCCATAGGTTACAGAAACTAATTTACAGATGCAGGGAGTTGATACTTAAGTCATTATTCATTAATTTCTCAATATGTATTATGCGTCCAACCATTGATAACTGTAATATTAAGTTTCATGAACATACCCGTAGATAGAAGCCAAGAGAGAATTCGATAGCAACAGAAATAAGAGCCTGATACCAATGACGCTATACTCAGAACGAATGCCTCTGTTCCGCATATGATTGTTGCCGACGAAATACCCGATATCGGGTCTTAGAATTAAATCGCGTCATGGTTCCCCTGCTGCCAAAAATGACAGATGCGCACCTTGTTGCAACTATTAATATTTATCTCCATTCGAAATTACAGTTGCAACCTTGAATTGGATTTCGCGGTTATGAGAAGTGTTATTCGATTGTAAATCCAAAATACGCGTTCCAGCACTGAAAGAGCCACATAAACTTGTTATCGTGATTCTGAGATTACTGCGTCTGAGAATGCTCAGCCCAGATTACTCAATCGTTGAAAGTGAGATAATCATAGAAAATACCCTGATCCATGGTGAAGCAAAAATGCTGCAACAATATTGATTTTCTTGCCTCTATTTGCAAAAACTCACAACAGTGGTTCCCAAATCTCCTCACACGACCATGCTTGGGTTTCCGTCCATTCATGGCACAAACAACCTGAGAGGCTACGTTCTCAAATTGCCAAAAAAATAGTTCCAGTTTTCATTATTTCCCGTGATATCCAGAGAAATGCTTCGATCCCCCAAATAAGCTTCACCACCTTCCGTTGAAATAACGGATTTATTTAAAACAAGACTTTATAAAATGGGCAAATATTTATTAGTAATCTTTTATAAAGTCCCTAACATTAATTAATTAAATATTCCAAAGTCATATATGTAAGTAAATAAATAAATAAGACAATGGATATTTAATTAATTAATTCGCAATTTGCGTTTAGTGCTTCAAAATGGACGGGAACATCACACCTGTTTTGAGAAAAATAATCTCCACTCCTATGCCTTCCAATATGCATCAAATATCATCTCTAAGCCGTCATGAGAGGTGTGTCCGAGCTAGGAAGTCAAATCGAACCAAGGAGAGAGAGCTATGATCAAAATTGTGATGTCAACATGCTGGCCGCCATGACTGATAAATACATCAAAATGCTGGTATGTCTGATATGAATGCAAATCGACCTCTTCAATGCAAAATCAATGAAGACTATGAACTCCAAAATGTCTCCAATGCAAACACCAATCGATATCATGCGAAATTGGCCCTTGGCCATTAATTTTGTTCAAGTGAAATGACTAAAATGCCACCTCCAAAAATGCAACCCTTCAAGAGATATTTCACTCCCTCAGCTATGCTATCAATAGAAAGTTTTAATTTCCTATGATCAAGAAGAAATCTGCAGAAACCCTTGGCTCCACGAGATGAATTATCAAATATGAATTTCAAATTTGGATGTCTAGAAGCTTTGTAATGACCCTGCTCAAATCTGACCTCAAAATACTGATTTTTGGCCTTGGTAATTTCATCAAACACTTCACATACAAGGGTCATATGACTGATATAACATTTCAGTTTGCTTTAATGACTCTTTTCTTCAATTAGCATCAATGAGAATGTTTACAAATGACTTTAAATTGACTAAACAATGACCTAACATGAATGTGCAACTTATTTTGACAATATTGAATGCATATATGAGTTCTAATCATGAAAAATGATCAGCTACAGCCAACTGGTATTTTGTCAAACAGTTGGTATGCAAACTACTAAGCTGACTACAAATGATATTGAATTGCTCAAATGACACCAACAACTTATATCTCCTTTATTACAATGAAATATCTAATACAAAGCTCATGAAATAGGCCAAGACTCTTGGCAATTACATTGATTACAAAAATATGATGATGCTGGTAAGAAATATGCACCTACAGCTGCAAATGAAAAACTACACTATATGCAATGACAATATGATTAACTTATGAAGGAACTTGATTGAATGTTGACGCCCTTGATGATAGATGAAGTAGCAATCAAATTCCAAGCAAAAGGAACTCCTCTTAGGCTCAATCGATGCTTTCACCCAGCCACCCCTGTTCTTGCCTGGCAATACTTTAGATAAATAAATGCAGCAATTAAACTCCACCTCTTGGCACTTGAAATGATTGGTAGGACCAAAGGATTAAAATGCAACAATGCCCAGAACCATAGGAGGCTTCGATGATGAGATATGAACAACAATGTCTTGCCAATGGTGCCCTTGCTGTAGTATATCAGACCATTGCAACTTCAAAATCAGCCCCTTAACACAATGCAAAACTCCTCCAAAATGCATGAAATATCATCTCCATTCACCATAGAATGTAATGCTGCAACCTTCTTGGAGGATCGATGCTAAATGAAGAAGATATATGCAAAAATCACGGCACTAATATGCAGACTAATATGACTGTAATAATATATCAAAATTCTGGAAATGACTGAATGAATGCAAATCGACCTCCTCAATGCAAATTTGTTGAAGACTATAAACTCCAAAATGTCTCCAAAGAAAACACCAATCGATATCATACAAAACTTGGCCAAAGGCCACAAAGTTTTAACCAATGAAGCACAAATGAAAGTCTGAAGTACTTTCTCCCAGCTGCAATAATTCAAGTGATATTTCACACCCTCAAAATTGCTCACCAATTGAGAGTTTTCGTTCTCAATGGGCAAAGACAACTGCAGAAACCCTAGGCTCCACAACCATCAAACATCAACATCAGCAACAACATCAAATCTGGTTGATGAGAATGAAGCCCATGATGTCAATTTATACTTTTTCCTCAAGAGGTCGGCCTCCTTCTAGAACTTTCCCAAGTCACCTTTTAGAAGGAATATTATTTTATTATTTTGCACTTTATAATAAAATAATTATTCATAACAAAAAGTGCAAACATAACATTACTTTATAACATGAGGTTTCTAAAAATATAAACATATCAAGAAATCATTAGAACACCTCCATATGTAGACTGAATCACGAAACGAGCCAACCAATCAACTGGGTATCTGCCAAACGACCCTCTTATCGAGCTCCATTAGCCTATGAGGATCAGGAATAGGCTAATTCCTCTAAACTCCATCGCTCATGAAAAAGGGGACATTACAAGCTTAGGCAACCCCTCTATTTATTCTTTTTCTCCAATTCTTCAAGAAGCTTCTAGAATATTATTTTATTTTTATTAAGTGACTTTAGAATATATTTTTTTAATTCAAGTCATTTTATTAAATTAAGTAAATATAAGGTCACCTTATAATATTGATTTATTTGTTAACCTTATAAATAATTAACTTAATACTACTTTTTAATTTAATTAAAATAATCAATTAGTCATCCTCATGAAAAATCATTATTTTGGACGACTTAATTAATTAAATATAATTAAATCAATCTACCCCCAAAACGGGGACATTACATCCACTTAGGCGTCCAAGGCACAAAAGGAGATAATTAACATTTGAAATATTAAAATTCCTCTTAATGAGGCATCCACCCTCATAGTCCCCCTTTTAAAATAACATTAAGTCATTGTGCTAGGCCAAGGGGTCAAAACCACATTATAATAATTAAATGACTTAAATAATTCATTTCTCCAAAATTCACCTCCAAAAGCCAAAACCAAAAATACTCAACTGTCCAGCCCGAAGTA
Organism: Sequoia sempervirens; assembly: GCA_007258455.2. Lineage (NCBI taxonomy): Eukaryota > Viridiplantae > Streptophyta > Pinopsida > Cupressales > Cupressaceae > Sequoia > Sequoia sempervirens. The sequence goes on along the minus strand of VDFB02352236.1, from coordinate 18,085 downwards.
GAAAGCACACTGAACTATTGCCAACATGGCACTACTCGAAATAGAAAGATGATTGGAGATAACTGAGCTGCTGGTAGGATGACATTGCCATAAATAGAACTACCTAAAAATAGCAAATTGCTATAAATAGTGTCTCCAAACTTATTTTGAGCACAAACTGGGCAGTCGTTGTGATTTACTAAAAGTAGTAAGTGCTAGGAAAGGTTGTCAGATGGAGATGCATGTTATAGCATTTTGAAGCTCTTTGAAAACCCAGAAAATCCAGAAACCTTTCTCCTATGCAAGGTATTTTCCCGAAATGCATATCATTTCCTTGTCATGCATGTTATGTCATCCTGAAGCTCTCCAAAAACCCAGAAAGCTCCACCAAACATGCATCAAAAACTGTCACATGCAAACCTTCAAAAGCTCAACTGAAACCTATTGCAAAATAGGAAACCCTAATTTGTACTAATGACTAGCCTAGAGGCCTCCGGAAATAGGCTACCAGTCACAGAAGAGCGCATGGCTAAAATGCGGACATTACATTAAAGGTAAGAATAATGTTGTTGTTGATGCATTTTCTAGGAAGCCTAATTTTTGTTTTGTTTCCATCATTTTTGCTGATTAGAAAACTAATATTATGGATGAGTACGTTAAGAATACTTTTGCTACTAACCTCATTGATGGAGTAGTGAAGGATGATAAAAACACTATAAAGGAAGGTTTCATTCTCTACAAGGAAAGAGTATCTAAACCCTAAGTCCAAAATGAAGAAGATTTTGAGAGCATTCCATGAGACCCCTCTATCAAAAATTGAGGGAGAGATTTTTGTGGAAAGGACTTGTGACCTTTTCATACATCACCCCATTCAAAATGGGGACCCTCTAATTTTTGTCCCATTTGGGTGTTTTGGTTTTGGTTTTGCAGGTGTCTCTCTTTGTTCCTTCTGTCTTTCCAAGGATGTACCTATCTTTTGGCCTAATTTGGAGTTTTGTTTAAGTCTGAAGTGCATCTTGATAAATTAGGGTTTATCCTTCAAGCTTAGTTTGGGGTTAATTTAAGTGAGCAAATTGAAATCTAAGTTGGGCACTGCGTTCAGGAAGCTTCAGGCAGGCTCCCATTAAAATTTCATTGAATTCAAACAACTTTCTATTTTTAGCAATTTTGGCTTCGGGAGCAATTTTTAGGGTTTGCATGTATGATTTTTCAATGCATGTCAGGATAGTCTTTCTGGGTTTTTCGAGAGCTTCGCGATGGTATAACATGCAAGTCAAGTTGATGACTTTCTATTTTTAGTAGGTACCCACATGCAGACCAGCTTTTTGGGTTTTTCTGGGTTTTTTGAGATCTCTCAGGCAATATGACATGCAACCACGTCTGACAATCAGTTGATCACTTTTTCAAGCACTTACTATTTTTAGCAAGCTCACTCCAGCAGTCCCAGATCTTCAGTTTCAGGGGCAGAGCAGTTCAGAATAGAAACAGAGTTGAACAGAGGTCAATAGAGACACATGCAAATGAAATTAGGGTTTCCAACTTTGGTGCCTAAAATGAGGGGTAAAACTCGAGAAAATTGAAAAACGGATGTATCCCATTGCGATTAGCATCTTTCAAGTAGTCTTTTGGTAAAATTTGAGTGCAATCTGCATACTTACTATTTATAGTAAGTCACTTGTAGAACAGGGCTAAAAATAGCAGGTGATCACGAAAGGAAAGTGTGAACAGGTTAGTTAAGTCATGAGGATCACGTTGGGCAAATTTCAAGCCAAGAGGAGATGAAAAAGTTCGAGAATTAAGGATTTACTAAAAATAGAAAGCAATGGCGAGCAGCTTAAAAAAATTGGCTAAGTCTTTAGACACACCCAAGTGAGAAGCAGAAAGGCACAAAAATTGTCTAAGTCATGAGAAATGGCAGGAGACCCATCAAGATGCACCCAAGTTAGAAGCAAGTTGGTGAGAAATTTTCTAAGGCACAAAATTGCCTAACACCCCTTCATATGCACCCAAGGTGTAAGGATGATTTGAAATTTTTGCTAAGGCATTGAAAATGGCAATACACCCCTCCTCAAATGTGCCCATCATGGAGTAGGAAAAAGCTTCTAAGGCAAACCCAGAGCAACACCCCTAGAATGCCCAAGTGAGAAGAGGTGGGAGGATTTTTCTAAGTCATGAAAATGGAAGTAGACGCCTCCAAATGCGTCCAAGGAAGAATATGGAGATTCTTGAAAATCTCTAAGGCATAGAAAATGAACTAACACCCCTCTAAATGTGCCCAAGGAGCAAGTGAAGATAGAAGTTTGAGAAAATTTTCCAAGTCATGAAAATCAAAGCACACCCTTTCATATGTGCCCATGAAGCAGGGCATGAGAGGAGATACATGAGAATTTTCTAAGGCATGGAAGATGAAAGCATAAGGGTCCAAATGCACCCTTGAAGAAGTTGAGTGAAGTTTATTTAAGTCATGAACTCCATGCCCCCCTAAATGTGCCCATCTTGTGAAGGAGGCATAAAAATTTTCTAAGGCAATGAAAAGTGCTTGACCCCCATCAAAATGCGCCCAAGGCATGGAAAAGCTAAAATGTTTCTAAGTCACAAAAAGTTGCCTGAGACCCTCTCAAATCCGCCAATCATGAGCAAGGATGAATGAAAAATTTCTAAGGAAAAAATGGAAGTACCACCTAGTAAATGCGCCCTCAGGTAGGAGTTGGGTGAAGAATTTATTCTAAGGCACGAAAATGGAACAAGGACCACTCAAATGCGCCCAAGAATCAACAAGAGGGGATCTGAGAAGTTTCTAAGGCAATAAACTCAAAGCTCAAGGTGGTAATGCGCCCAAGATGAGTAGGTGGCAAGAAAATTTTGTAAGTCATGAAAATGGAAGTAGACCCCTCTAAATGCGCCCAAGGAAGAATATGTTGGCTGAAAAGTTTCTAAGGCAATGAATGAGAAAACACCCCTCTAAATGTGCCCAAGGGGGAATGGATGAAGATATGAAAATTTTCTAAGGCAAGTAATGAAGCAGGAGCCTTCTAAATGTGCCCTAAGAAGAAGAAGTTGAGTAAAAAGTTTCTAAGGCATGAACATGAAATGACACCCAAGGGAATGAGCCCATGATGAAAAGTTATGAAGAAAGCAAAGTTTGCTAGAGAAAAATGATGAACTCTATTAGATCCAAAGATCAATCAGACCTCAAAAATCAAAACATGGAAATTAGGTAAGTGAAGTGAATTTATACTATAAGTGTTTTGATGCTCTTCTTTTTGTTTGTTTTGCAGGATGAACCCCGGGACCAAAAGCATGATGACTTGAGGTGATGGAGCAAGTACTCCAAAACAATATTACAACCTTGGAAAAGGAAAAGTTACATGTTTGAAGCTCCTCCATGATGTCTCATTTTTGCCCAAACCATGAAGGGAGATGTTGGAAGAAACGGCTAAGCGTTGGAATTCCTCCTCAAAGACCCAATATGCACCCAACTCAGGGAGGCAGGTGGCAAGGAAGAAATGGTCGAGTCCAAGACAAGAAAATCCTTCAAGTTTAAGATGGAGGAAATGATGAAGGCCCAAGCATTAAAGATCATCCTCAAGCACTAAAATGTCCCCAAGGCTAAGGAGGAATGAGCAAAAACTTCAATGTTAAAGAGTGACAGTAGGATGGATTGAAGGACAAAGTAGAGGAATTTTTCTTAAGCGTGAAGTCCTTCGGCAGTGATTCAGAAAATGTTCTCCAACATACTTCACACAACCCAAGATGCAATGTCAGCTAGGAGGAAAATCATCATCAAATAGGAGAAAGAAGTTGCAGTCTTGGAGTCTTAGATTGAGAACGTGCCTGCCATGTCAGTTCAAGAAGTAGAAGTTGTGTTGGCAAAAATCATCAAATTTGCAGTCAAAGAGAAGAACAGTGGGAACGCCTTGTTGGATGATGACCTTCTAGAAGATGATGGTGGACATTAATTACTCATTATGACTTCAGGAGAGAGTGGGAATCTTTTGCTCATTTATTACCCCACTCCTCTTTGTGGCGGTTTTTAGGGAAGAATCTTGATTAGGGCTTATGTGGCTCAATCTGAGTCCTTCATTGTAACTCAATCTGAGTCGTCCATTGGATTTGGCCATCTATAAAAGGGGCATCCCCCCTTATTTGTACATCATTAGAGACAGGGAGATAGAGAGATAGCTAGGAGTTGGTAGACATAGAGGAATAGAGAGCATAGATTGAAGAGGAAGGAAAGTTTTCAAATTGAATGCTTTGTAAGAGATTGTTGTGAACACTCCTATAATAAAAAAAGTTATCATTGCTTGTGATTTCATCTTTTATTGTGGGTAGCTAGCAAGATTTCTTCGTCCTTCCAACTCACTTAGACTCTTAAAGTAGCTTAGAGTAAAGTAGATTTTAATTCATGCACGTAGATAGTTGTGGAATGTGGTTTTTGATTTGAGCAAGCTTTGCTAATCCATACAACTAGCAGGCTCACTGTAATGTCCCCTTCTCAAACCTGATCTTTCTAGTGACCGTTGGCCTTTTCTTTGGGAACCCGAAGGCTAGTCGGAAGATAAATTAGGGTTTCCTATTTTTGAGGAGGTCATTGTTCAGGGATGATGGATTCAATGGCGGATTCTTTCTGGGTTTTCAGAGAGCTTCGCAGGGGTATGTTCATCTCGGCATTCCGAGCATTTTCTGGAATTTACTATTTTTAGTAAATTCTATTTTTGGCAGTAAATAGGATGGTCTCAGGCAATTGACCTTCCCCTTCAGTTGACTCAAGTGGCGTATTCAGTTTCGGGTTTCAAAATGCAGTTTTGGGAAGTTGAGCTCATTTCACTTAAAAAATAACATTATAATTTAAATGTTATTTTATCACCTTGGCCTAGTCGAATGACTTAATGTCATTTTAAAAGGTGGACTCAAAGGGTGGCGCCATCATTAAGGATATATTTAATATTTGATGAATTCTCCAAAGTCAATGCAAGTTAATTTGGGCGCATTTATCAAGGTGATGATTTGATTAAAATATTGAGTTTAATTAAAATGGTCAATATTGAATTTGAAGGAAAAAGGACGCCATTTCATGAAGGGAATTAGGGTTTTGACTTGAAGAAGAGTTTAGGGTTTCGAGAAGTCAACAAGAAGTTATAAAAAGGAGGCATTGAGCATCATTTCACATCTTTGGTCTATGCTAATGTTATGCTGCCGAAATGGTTGCGGAATTGCTTCGAGGAATGAATGCCTCCTAGTCTGGGCTCGACTTCGTGCTTGAGAGACAGCACCTAGTGGAGAGGTTTGCTTAGTTGAGTGTTTTGTAGTAAGTTTTGCATTTGTAGTTCAATTTCTAGCATGTTAATGAAGTTCTGGAGTTGCTGATTTAGTATAGCTGCATGTTGTATTTGCTCATAAGTCAAAAAATAAAAATATATTCGTTCTGGGTATTGGCTAGAACCATTTCTATGCCCTAGGCGCCCATTTGTGCAAATTTTGGTGATTTATAATGAAGAATCTGATTTTATCTTGTTGGTAGAACATTTCTAGAGGCTGTACCATTCTGTTCCGCCTGGCAAGTGTTTAGAAAAAAAAATACTTCAATTTGTCAGCTGTTTCTTTGTCTAGTCTTCATTGTCATCATCCTAGCATTCGTTTGCATCAAGTCTCATGTCATTCTGACAAGTATTGAGTGAGTTGTGAGCATTTTAGTGGATTTTAGGGTTGCTGGTTTTGCATTTAAAGGTGCAGATCTGATTTGATCAGAATTTTAAATCTGGTTTTTGAGAGAAGAAATCAGTTTGGTATTTCCATTAAGCAAGGAGAATTCTATATCTAAATGCTCGTTGAATTGTTCTAACTCTATGCTCTTGGCAGGCGAATTCTCTATCATATTGTAAGCTGACAGTAGTACTGGCAGCAGTTCTTAATCTTGCTTAATATTCTGATTTGTAATGCTTATTTTCATTAAAGTTGTTGTAATAGATCTATCTCCGCCCTATGGTAGCTACTTCCCATTCTGGGTGAGCAAGCACATTCTGGGTGTTGAGTAGTTTTCAGCTTTCAGCATTTCAATTCAAGCTTTGCTTTCTGTAATCACTCCGTCATATGGTCGCCCCTCACTCCGCATTGGATTGGGTAGCACATACTTGACGTTGAGTTCTTTCCTGCATTTAGAATAGAAGACCCTTTGACCAATGCTCGCCATCATCGGCGCCATACTGGTTAGAGTTACAGCATAAGCAGTTGTTTTAGATCCTCTGACCAATGCTCGCCATCTTCGGCGCCATCCTGGTTAGAGTTGCTTTCTTGCACGTTTTGGTTTTCTCCTCTAACCTTAATGGGTGCACTGCTTTGTAATTTGAAATTGAAAAAACGAAAAAAAATTGGCTCGGAATATTTCACTCACTGATGGTGGGTTCGCCCTGCGTGGACAACTGGAATATTGTGGACCCAACTTCAATTACGGTTTATATGTTGGTATGCGTCGTTGTGATGGTATCTTCATGTCAAATCATGATTTGAATATCTCTATTTACTCCTTTGAAGATTGCACCAGTTCTGTGGAAGCTGTCCAAAGTGAGGCAAAGTAGAGTTTGGTTGAAGTTTGCAAGAGTTGATCTCCACATCCCGTGCCTAGAATAGACCATAGCATTTTTAATCCTTGTAGCCTTTAAATTCAGTACTTTCTGGTTAGTTTAGGAAACCCGTGCTTCATTGACTAATCCTTCGAACCTCAAAAACCTCTTTCTCTAGAGTGAACAATTACATAAGTCCCCTTGAAATACTAGCAAATCACATCGTGCCAACTGAGTCTACATCCAGTGCATAAAGGAACCTTGGAGTTGAATGCATGATCTTTCTCGCAATCTTAGCATGCAGGAGATTTTGATCAAGAGAGGATAGAGTGACCGTTGGAAACTTTATTTTGTGTTTGTGTGGTCATAAAACACCCGTCAACAGGACTTAAGGAGAAATTCCTCAAGCATATCATAAAACACCCGTCAACAAAGCAGAACACACACTCCTAGTAGGTTTGCCTATCTTGAATCAAAAGTGCAAGAGTATCTGCATGGATTTCATCATAGGTCTTTGTAAGGTACAAGGTAAAGATTGTATTTATGTTGTTGTGGATAGACTAACCAAATATGTGTTTTCTTTGGTATTTCTTCACAGTTTAAAGCTTCTCAAGTGGCTAAGCTATTTGTCAAAGAAGTATTTAGATTGCATGGATTACCTAAAAATATTGTGAGTGGTAGTGATAGTAGATTTCTTAGTTCTTTTTGGTAGGAATTATTCAAATTAATAGGTACAAAATTTACACCAAGCACAAGCTACCATCTTCAAATTGACGAACAAACAAAAATTGTGAAAAAATGGATCAAAGGTTATTTGAGGAACTATGTCCTGAACCAACAATTGGCTTGGGCCAAACGGTTGCATTTGGGTGAATATTGCTACAACATTTAACACCACATATTGACAGGTATTTCTCCACTTATGGCATTTTATTGATATGAGGTGCTAACTTTTGTTGATTTTGTGTTTGTAGATAGTAGGGTCCTCACTATGAGTGACTTAGTCAAGCATAGTCAAAACATTTTGAGGACACTCAAGGATCATCTCCACCAAAAGCAGAACACATAGAAGCTGTATGTCGTTTGGAATCATGTGAAGAGGATATTCAAGGTTGGAGACCTAGAGTTTCTAAGGTTGCAACTTTACAAGCAATCTTCTATCAAAAAGAAGGGATTTGAGAAAGTCAAGCCCAAGTTCTATGGACCATACAGGATCGTGAGGAGAGTTGGAGAGGTTGCTTAATAGTTGGAGCTTCAAAACACAACTAGATCCATAATTTTTTTATATTTCATGCCTCAAAAAGGCACTTTGACAATGTTGGCGTTTCAATTCACACCTTTGGAGTGCTTATTGGAAATGGATAACTATGCATAGATAAACTGCTCTTCAAATTTGGAGGGGAAGCTCCCTCTTTGCTGATTATGCTTTTTAAAAGAAACAACTAAACTAATGGCCAATCTTTTTTGTTCTCAGCTTAAGAGCACATGGTTATAAAACTCTCTGTGTCGTAGCTAAGATTTTCTCTGGTTTCGTAAACCCAACTACAACTAAGCCTATGCTAAAACTATCCTATCTCCTCAAGTAATTCAGAGCGAGAGGATCTAGAAACAATTGGGAATGGTTAGATCACTTAGATAAACTATCTCTCAGAATGCATCCGAAGGCTCATTGGTCTTTCAGATTTACACTGAAATAAAGTCTATGCAAGTAAACACTCAAACGGTAAGCCAAATCTTAGGATTGCCAAGGAGGCGAGATGCTTTGTTCGAGGTGTAGGCTGAAATATAGATTACTTAAACAACAAACATGAAAGACTTTGAGAATTTTGGATCAAGGGCATGTGGCTCTCCTGGCTTTATTATCTCAACTTCAATCAAAGATTACACTAGCACATCTGGGACAGTAAATTGCATGATGAAACAAACACACAATAGACGATCATGCTACTAGTTTCTCAAGGATGTCCTGGAAACAGGATTTAGAGAAGCAACAATGTTTCAAGATTTGTCCTTGTCTTTTTCTGCATGTGGTTGATTATGGCAAAAAGACTGGGGCAATAACGCTCTTGGTATGAGTCATGATCTTCCTTGTCTATGACTACTTGTCTTACGTAATGGTACGACCTTGCACACCTTAATCTATGTCATATCATGGTGTTTGTTGGCCATTACAACAATCTGCCCAATGATGATTAAGAGCAATAAATATTAAAAAGTCCTACAGTAAAGTTTTGAAGGATTTGGTCTAGGAACTAACATGCATCTTCTTTAGTCTTGTCATCTTCTCTCACTCGTCTCATATAAGCATTGCATTCATGTCTTTTGCACTAAAATTTCTTCGTCTCTTCATATTCTAGTCTTCTCAATAATTTCGAGAGCACACCCATGTTCTTGGAACCTGTCTGTCCTCTCGAGGGGGCATACCACAACCCTCCTCGTCATTCTTCCTCATCTTATTTTGCACTGGGGCATTTTTTGACTTATTTTCTTTGTCACAATGCGACAAGCGACATTATGACAAAGATGAGCAAAATGTAGACACCTAAAAATGACCTAGAGGCGCAAACTTCATTTTTACCACTTTCATCCTAGCATAATTAAGACATTTAATTATGTCCTTGGTCCACATTCGACTATTGATTAAATAATTCATAATTATTTAATTAATTCATGTCAGTTATTCTTCATGATTATTAAATAAATAAATTTTATTTATTTATTAAATACGTCATTAACTGTCTAAGTCTTTCTTTAATTTATTTAATTCCCTCTTCTGCATTTAATTCTTATTGATTATTAAATAAATGAATTTCATTTATTTATTTAATACGTCACTGATTGTCTTAATTAAATAAATTGATTAATTTAATTAATTGGTCTTATCTCCTAAATTAAATAATTAAAATTTAATTATTTAATTGCCAATTTCATATTCTTCTCATGTTAAATAAATTAAATTATTTAAAATGTTATGTCAATTCTAACTGTCAGTCCTTTTTGATAAATAATCTGAAAAAGATTATTTATTATCTCTCAAAATCCATAATTTGAATTATTTTAATTTGAATTAGTAATTAATCTTCCAAAAATCAAACAATCGAGCAGATTCTTGATTTTCCAAATCTTATCTTCAGTCGACATCTTATCTCTTTGATTTTTCGAATCTTGCAAATCAGGCAATCTTATCTTCTTGATTTTTCGAAAATCTTTATTTTCTAATTAATTGTCTCATTTATTTTCTACCGTCGATCCGATTTTATTTTGACCATTTGATTAAGGATTTTTCCCTAACCCTAATTAGGGATTCTTAGGTTTAATTTGGATCGTTCATTTCATCAATTTATCTTGTCCGTCCATTCGAAATGGCCTTTTCTATAAAATGCCATCTTCTTCTCATTTTTCAAAGACACACACATGCTGACATTTTGCATAGTTATTATAGGCATTTATTTTCACATATTTTGTCATAGGCAATTTTAGTATTCAATTTTGACATTTGTTTTAGACATAGGCATTGGCTTTTAGACATAGGCATTTAGACACATCAAATCCTTCAAGACTTGTTGTAGGACTTAGGCATTTTCAGATTGTTCGAACGACGAATTTGAGGGCAACATTATCCAGCAAGTAAGAAGGTGCTACAAAAATGAATCATGGAGACTTTCGGCAATCAGGTATAATCGTTCTTTTATGTATTTCCATTGTGTTTTGTAGCTACTTTGGGTTTTTATTATTTTGCTTTATAACATGAAATTAAACAATAAACTGAACAAGGATTTGCATGATGAAACAAACATACAATCTTGTTCTTACACAATGTGAACCAACATTGAATAGCAATATTGCAGGAAAATGTGGTGCAACAATTTGTTATTACAAGCAAAAGTTAAAATACAATGAGCAAGGTGTTCATATTTATAGAATCGCAAAGGAGTAAGGAACCCTAAAATCTCCTTGAGTTAACATTCACTCTTGCCAACATGCATGATTTATTCCTATGTCTAAATGAAAATAACATAACAGTTAACTGGTCTAAAACTAAAACTAATTGGATTTGCAAACATGCAAGTCTTATTGATATGAGAGTCAACTGATAACCAACATCAGTTAACTCAAACCTAACTGAAAGTTCCACCTCCACCAAAAAATATTCCCGAGGAAGAGATAAATATGCATGAAATCAGCAATCTGAACTCAAGAGTGATGTCGAGTTGACTGCTGCCCTTGACTCTATCCTTGGGAAAATCGTGGGATCTAACTGGTTGTCTACTCCAAGTCATCTGGAGCAATCATATCCTCTAGGAAATTGTTAATTGCATCTTCTTCAGGCACTTTGATATTGTCCAAAATAATGGACTGTTTTATCAATGTCTTCTCTCCATTTGTGATCAACTTTAGGCATTCTTTGACCTCCTCAGCTGCTTCGTCAAAACTTGTTGACATCACGGAAAAATGATTCAACTTGGACGCCACAAGATCACCATCAAAGCCATCATGAATCAAACTCTGGAATTCTGTTTGTACGGCACCGAGATTGATGTAGGCACCATCATCATGAAGATAATGGCACGAGATCTGTGTGATGAATCCCTTATGAGCTTGAAAGCACCGGCAATATTTTATGTAATTTCAGCCATCCTTGCTGGTTGTTCTCGTTGACTTGTGTTTTCTTTCAAATTCTTCGTCTTTCTGGTAACCTTGACACCTTCGGGTGGATTGCTTATGGTCTAGACTCTAGATTTTCCCTTGGAAGAGGAAGGTAGTGAAGGATGTACAATTGGCAGCTCTAAAATTGGGACTACCTTTCACATTGTCTTGCTGTCGAAGAAAAGCATACTGGTCTTGACAACTTAGCTTGAGGCTACAAATAACTCACCCATCTGCTGATTGAATTTGTCATGTAGAAGGGTTGTAATGCTTGATGCATGCAATGACAAACTCGAGATCTAACACTGTGATGGGAATAAAAGCTGCCTCAAACAACCCAGAGCGTTCAAGATGCTTGATTGTAGTACTGTCAATGCCTTCCAAAGTGCTCAATTTAATCATTGGATGAACATGGCACAAGTCAGTGTAAAACGTTTTCAGGAAGTCATGAATCAAGACCGATTTGGTCTTGTATTCTGTTGGATTGAATTGCATTATGAAAAACTAGACTTTTGACTGTAAACTTGGATATGTTCGGTCAAACTTCTGAAAAAGCTAAAAATAGCTCCTGGTGAGGCTAAAAGTTAGCTTGTCGAGGGGCAATTTTTAGGATTTTTTTGAGAAATGGGTTTTGTTGAGAATGTTGTGTTGATCAAACCTAGATCGTCCATTTTCTAAAAATAGGGAGAAGTGGGGCAATTTTTAGGATTTTTTTTTAGAAGTGGGTTTTGTTGAGAATGTTGTGTTGATCAAACCTAGATTGTCCATTTTCTATAAATAGGGGGCAGTGGGGCAATTTTCTTGAAAATTTTTGGAACATGGGTTTTGTTACCAACGCTATGCTGAACGAACCCAGATGACCAAATTTTGAAAAAGATGTCTTTTTGACCACTATGCAAAGCCTCTAATTTTCAGCCTAAAGTGGCTAAAAATTCTGGATCATTTTGTATAGTAACCCCAGTAAATCAATTTTAGAAAAAGACAAAAGAAAGAGAAAACCCTAAAATTTAGGGTAAAATCTTTGAAGAAAAAGTTGCTGATCTTCAAGAGAAGCCAAAAATATGAGGACCTAGATTGTTGAAAATTGAAGAAAAAGAAGATTTGCTCAGAAAACTTGCTCTGGAAAAATCAATGTTGCCAATGCATTCTTCTGTGTAATTTGATAATAAATCTTCAAACAAATTTGAAAAATTCCTCTTACAATGCCTTCAAATCCTGTTTGCATGAGAAAATATGAGCTCGCGTTCAACCTATGATGAAGAAAATGGACGCCTAAATGCTTATTTAAATAATTTTTCATGAATAGAGGCATCACATGCAATTAATTCCTAAATTTAGGAATGAAACGATCTCATTGGACCTCCATTTAGTCAACAGAATGTAGACTAATCCATAAATAGGCGCCAAAAATCATGCAAAAGAGGAAAGTAGTAGCATGCAAGAAAAATAGAGCAATTTGCAATTCAATTTGGAGGTGGAACTAAAGTCTCATCAGCAGTTTGAGTTAGTTGAGAAATCCCTAAATTTTAGGGTGGCCAAGGCATGCACTTCACTTCAAAAATATCTTCAAGTCAAAGTTTGACTTTAGGCGCCAACTTTCCCAAACTTAGAAACTTTTTGAAGTTTTTTATTATTTAGCCTTTGCAAACATTGTCGAAGCCTTCATTTGATCACTGTTTCTGAATGATTGACAAATCTAGTAGACTAACTGACCGTCTCGTTGAAGAGCAGAATCAAAATTGAAAAGGAACTTCTTGAGGTTGCAAACCCTAATTTTGACTTCTAAATCATCAAAACTCTGGGCACCCTGGCCAGCAGGGGCACTTTTCCTCATAAGACTTAGAAAATTTTCAAGAATTTTCACCATTTCAAACTTGATTTTTCACCTCTCTTCAGTCTGTGTTTCCCGACACTTGACAAATCACCTGAGTTGGCTGACAAGTTCACTGCAGAGCTGGATCAAAATTGAACATGATCTCTTAGAGGTCATAAACCCTAAAAACTACATCTGGCATGTTAAAATCTTGGACGCCCCTGGCCAACAGGGGCGCTTTTGTTGCTAGACAACCATTTTTACAACTTTCTAATTTTGTCCTTCGTGCTTCGTTCTTCATTAAACCTGCAACTGTTGGCTACTGACAATTCTTTGGATTAGGCTGAAATATGCAATGGAAAGCTTGAAGAATTCCGAACAAGATGAATATTTTAGCAAACCCTAGCAATTGCATTTGAGGGCTCAAAACCTTAGGTGCCCCTGGCTAGTAGGGGCACTTTTGCGCTTTGAATTCACAATTTGAATTTAACTTCCATGACTAAATCCTTTTGTTTGACTCCTAATTCCGGCTATTTGGCAACTCCGATTAATCCGCTGATAGACTTGTTGTGTAATGTCCCCTTTTCAAGCCTGACTGTTTTAGTGACCGTTAGCCTTTTCTTGGGAACCCGGAGGCTAGTCGGAAGTTAAAATTAGGGTTTCCTAATTTTGAGGAGGTCATTGATCGGAGATGATAGTTTTAATGGCGGATTCCTTCTGGGTTTTCAGAGGGCTTCGCAGTGATATGCTCGTCTCAGCATTCAGAGTACTTTTTGGAATTTACTATTTTTAGTAAATTCTATTTTTGGCAGTTCCAGATGTGCTCAGGTTGGTTGACTTCCGGTTTCAGATTTGATCAGTTGACTTCATCAGTTTTGGCTTCAAGGCATTCTCGGAGAAATAAGTTAAGTCTTTTCCATTAAAGTCACGTTTTAATTATTATGTTTCAACGTTGACCTTGGCACTAGAGTTAATGACTTAACGTTGTGTTTAAAAAGTGGTCATTAAGGGTGGCGCCCTCATTAAAAAGAATATTATAATTATTGCAAAGTCAAAGCAGGGTATGATGGGCGCATTTATCAAGAATGGTGTTTTAATTAAAATGTCATTTATTAAAGTCTTGAAGGAGAAAGTACGCCAAAACTTGAGGAGGATGAGTTTGACCTAAAAGCTGATTTTAGGGTTGTGCAAAGTCAATTGAAAGTTATAAAGAGGAGTTTTGGGGGATCATTTGGGTTATCTTGGAAAAATACACCGTTATGCTGCCGGATTGAATCTGGATCACTTCGAGGGATGAAGACCTCCTAACCATTGGGCATCTCTTCTCGTTTGTAAGACGACTAGTGATGAATTTAGTTTAGTTGTGAATTCATTGTATTCCGTGCATTGTAATCTGCATTAGTATTGTTGGTTTCAGATCTTGCATGTTAGGGGTTTTCTGTTTTTGGCACTTTAGCTACAGCAGACCTAGTATTTCATTCATATTTCCAAAAAGACAAAAATATACATTGTGGGTGTTGCATAATTTCATTGCTATAGGCTAGGCGTCCCTTTATGCAAGAGTTCAGATTTTATAGAGCACTGTCAGATTTTATAATTGAAATCGCCCCTGTACCTGGGCCGTACCATCTGCTGATTCTTGGAATGCGTGTCTTTAAATATAATCTGATATTTGGTACTGTTTCTTGTTCCTAGTCTATGTGCCATCATCTTATTGAGCTATGCATTCAGTTTTAGATTGATCTGATTGAGCTTTAAGGGAGATTCGAGTTTTTTAAAGAAATTTCTGTATGCTGGTTTATGAAGAAAACACAGGCCTGTCAACCAGATTGAGAAATCTGCATCTGGTTCTTGGACAGTATGAAGGAATCTTAAGTCTTTGCGGAATACTTCATTGTGGATGATCAAGAGCGAAACGAGGTTGGATCTTTTAATTAAATATCCTCATTCTCAGCTTCATTTCTCAGTAAAAGAACTTATTCATGTTATTGTAAACTTCATAAGTGCTGGTTGTAATTGATAGCAAGTTGTCTCCTTTCAATTGTAAGTGGGCAGTAGTACTGACCGCATTATAGACCTTTGTTTTATCAATTTGTATTAGTCTTTACTTCCAGCAGTAGTTTGATATTGTAAACTCCGCCCTATGGTCGCTACTTTCCCGTCTTGGGACAGCAAGCACATTCTGGGTGTAGAGTAGATTCAGTAGTTAGCATTTCCTTCAAGCTTGCTTTCAGTATTAGTTGGAAATTGTATAACTCCGCCCTATGGTAGCTACTTTCCCTTCGGGGTGAGCAAGCACATTCTGGGTGTTGAGTAGTTTCTTATTCAGCATTTCATTTCAAGCTTTGCTTTCTGTAGTCACTCCGTCATATGGTCGCCCCTCACTCCGCCTTGGATTGGGTAGCACATACTTGACGTTGAGTTCCCTTCTGTATTTTGAGTTTATGTTCTTGCACGTTTACGGTTTATCCATCTAACCCTAACGGGTGCACTTGCTTAATGTTGTAATCTGTTAATTGAAAAAACGAAAAAATTGGCTCGGTATATTTCAGTGGTATCAGAGCCACGTATCCTGCCATCCTGTGAAATCAGCGTTCTATGAGTGACAGAGAACAGAGGTATTTGGCAAGAGTATACAAGAGAGGTACAGTTCAGAGACAGTTGCATCAAGCCCCAGAAGGTCACACAGCTTTCGAGGTTTTGAGGGCTAATTGGGAGCCTTCGCAAGAAACAGAAATGGGGGATAATGAAAGAAGTTCTGGCAACAGAGGTGACAATGGGAAGGGTATAGACAATTCAGCCAACTTGGGTCAAGGACTCGATAAGAAGATGGATGCCATGATGGATATGTTTTCTCTCCTGTTGGGGAGATTGGGTCCCAATATACCACAACACAATACAGGGCATACCGGGGAGCACAGTGCTTCCAATCCACACAATGGTCATGTTGCCCAACCTGCAATGAGCAACACTTACATTTCTGCTAGACCATTCAAACCCACGTTTCTGACACCAGCAATCCCACAGCCTGATCCTGAAGAAAATGTTTCATCCTTGGAGAGGGTGAGGATAGGCAGAACAGAGTATGACACTCTTCCTGATGAATTAAAAATTGACATGCCCTTCAATGATTACATGGAGTATAGAAGGAAGGATAGAGGCCAAGGGAGAAACTATGATCAAAGAAGAACCCCAGCACAAGGAGATTGGAATCAAGCTCTCAACAAGGTTACGCTTGCCCATTTTGATGGAAGCGATAATAATTCTGCTCGAGCCTGGTTACAAAAACTAGACAACTATTTGGCACTTAGGCCAATGGCTGAAGAAGAAACGATTAGATTCGCTACGCTACACCTAGATGGGGTGGCGCATGAATGGTGGTACCATGGCCTAGTCACCTTAGGTCATGGGTCTATCACTAGATACGATGAATTCTCCAATAGATTCATTGAAAGGTTCGAGAAGAAGGACCCAAAAGTGCACTTTAGGGAGTTGGCACAGTTGAGACAATATGGCACTGTGGATGCCTACATAGCTGAGTTTCAAAGACTTTCAGTTATGGTCACTGTAATCACAGAGAGAAGATTAGTAATCCTATTCACTGAAGGATTGATGGAGCCAATCAAGGGTTGGATCAAAGCTTTTGATCCACCGTCCCTACAAGAAGCAATGAAAAAAGCTAGAAACATGGAGTGGGCTGCTCCCAAAGCTAAGTTCCATTCCAAACCAGCTTTTCACAAAGGAGATAGAGGGAAAAGTTTCATCAGAAGCCTCATCATAAGGAGTTTAAACCACAGAAACCTCATGGCTCAAGATTGGATCCAGAGACTATCAATGAACTCCGTAGGAAAGGTTTATGTTTCCGTTGTTGGGAAAAATGGTCACAAGATCATGTGTGCCCCAAGGGAGCTAAGATTCATCAAATTGAGTTCTATACAGCCGATGAAAGCAATTCTGATTTTTCTGATCAGCAAGCTGATTTTGAGGACAGCGATGAAGAAAATACTCCAGAAGAGTCTGAAGGTGAAAAAGAAAGTGGTGGTACATTGGCTCAACTTTCGAGCTTCCAAAAGAATGAGTCCTTTAAAGTTCGTGGGATGATCAAAGGGCAACGTATTGTTGCTCTAATTGACACTGGTGCAACACATAACTTCATTGACGAAGTTGTGGTGGCAAAGAAAGGATTGCAAACATAAGACTTTGAAGGGTTCAGAGTTATGGTTGCGGATGGGTTTCACATCTCATGCACCAAGAGGATTCCTAACATGTCAATGCAATTGGGCAATTACGAAGTCAAGGATGACTTCTATGTGGTCAATATTGGAGATACGGATGCTGTCCTTGGCATTCAATGGCTGCGATCTCTTGGAGAGATCTCTCTAAATCTGCAAACTATGGAGTTGAAGTTTCAATCCGATGGGAAGAAGGTGGTGTTGAGAGGAATGTCAAATGGTGGCCCTCGGATTGTATCATTCAAGAGGATGGCGAAGTTGATACGTCATGATCAAGTGGAATGGGCTGCTGAGTGCATGATTCTTCCAGCGAGTCTAGCTGAAACTAAAGTAGAGCATCCTCCTGATATCAAATCTTTACTCACCAAAAAGAGTAAAGTGTTTGCTGATTTACCTCCTGGACCTCCTCCTGATCAAGGTTCAGAACACATCATAGAGCTCAAGGAAGGAGCTAAACCGGTGATCACAACTCCATACCGATATCCAAAGAGGCAAAAGGATGAGATCGAGAAGAATATCCGAGAACTCTTGGAGATGGGTTTCATACGACCAAGCAAGAGCCCCTTTGCTTCTGCAGTGGTTCTTGTAAAGAAGAAGGATGGTACCATGCGCATGTGTGTGGACTATCGTGCTTTGAACCAAAGCACTATCAAGAATAGATACCCCATTCCCAGAATAGATGAGCTCATTGATGAGCTACATGGGGCTAAGTTCTTCTCAAAGATTGATCTAAGATCCGGTTACCATCAGATAAGGATGAGGGGATCAGATGTGGAAAAGAGAGCTTTCAGATGTCACTATGGCCACTTTGGATTTTTAGTCATATTTGAGTTTGACTAATGCACCGCCACCTT
>VDFB02352235.1:0-16112 GCA_007258455.2 Sequoia sempervirens | reverse complement strand
CATCAAAGTCCCTCTTTGTATTGTCTTGCTTGTTTTCTGTCATAAAAGCCATTGAATCCATCAAGTCTTTCATTTTTCATTAAAAGACCCGAATCGGCAAGACATTGTAAAAGTCTCCCCGACCTGATTTTTCACTAATACATGTTTGTTGCAGACTATCGGCGGGACAATTTGCTTGTTTCGGCGACAAAAGGAATCATTTTGGCAAAGGGGAGTCATTTTCGGAGTGAAGTCATGGCGAATACAGTGTGTTTTGCCGACCGGTGCATGTGGAAGTTTATCGTTCAAGATAAAGGTGTTCGGGAAAATGTTTCGGCGAACTAATTTTTCTTGCCGATAGGCATCTTGAAAAAAGTATATCGGCATATGTTGGGGCATCAGTTTGATGTCGGGGCGAAGACAATATGTCATACCGACTAATGCATAAAGGGGTTGTTTCGGCCAGACTGATTGGTATCGACGTGAACTCATAACGAAGTCATTTTGTCTTACCGACTGGCTTGCAAGCAATTGTCTTGGTAAGACTTGTGTGCATCAGGGAAGGTCTTTTAGCTTAAGGGGTTACCGGCTTGGCCTAAATCCGCTCAAGCGGTATTCAAAAGTTATTGGTGAGAAGCTATAGAGTCTTTGCCGAGTTAGAACTTATGCTGATAGAGATTTGCATTGCCAGGAGAGGAAATTTTCGGTATAAGTTTCACCGAAGTATGAATATTATACCGACAGGTAATTTGGGGTGAGTTTTTCCAAATAGGAGTAATCTGGAGGAGTGATTTTGGTAAGACATTTGGTGTCGGTATAAGTCTTCCCGAAGGTTCATTGTCTTGCCGAAAGTATTATTTTAATGGTTGGGTTTATTTCTTCAGTGAGAAAACTTGGTGGACACGCCGAAATGAGAATTCATTGGTGCAAGGGTGATTTTTTTTTAACGATTGGAAAATACATTGAAGAGTACATATCGGTAAGATGCAAAGGTATCTACATAACATCTCCCCGACTTTGAAAGTCACAGCGAAGCGGGTGAAATGAAGATTGCATTGGCAAGAGTATAAATTCGTCTTAGCGACCAAAGGAAAATGAAGACTTTCGGTGAAGCAGGATGAAGTTTGCAAGACATCTCCCCAACTTGGAATTGTCATAGCGACATGAAAGACAAGAGTAATAGTTATCAAGTTGATTCCAAGTGTCGGTAAGACCGCAGAGTGTCTTGGTGAATGGTGAAATAAACGTTGAAAAGGGATTTCGCCCCAGACTTAAAATTTTCTCATCGATAAGACACTTGATGTGACAGTTTCAGTTTCAAAGGAGGCTTCATTCGTGCTTCATTAATGGTGCAATGGGATAAAACAATAATGACAGTAGTGTTTTAATCAATTCCTCATTTCCAAATTGATTGTTGGTGAATTGGCATGCTGAACAAAGAACCGGGACATTTTTCAGTCTAGCTCAAGTAGAAAACTGTAAGTAATTGCTTCTCTATTATTCACATTTTGATTCTATAAGCTTGAAAATGGAGTCTTC
Organism: Sequoia sempervirens; assembly: GCA_007258455.2. Taxonomy (NCBI): domain Eukaryota; kingdom Viridiplantae; phylum Streptophyta; class Pinopsida; order Cupressales; family Cupressaceae; genus Sequoia; species Sequoia sempervirens. Next base: position 14,594 of record VDFB02352235.1, on the reverse strand, counting down.
TGGTTCTAGAAAGGGTAAGGGTAGAAAGCTTGGTGAGAGTAGTCAGTCGAAGGGAAAGAAACAAAAGACTGATACAGAGCATGAAGGCATTGAATGGAGGTTGAACCAAGACCTCATTGATCAATTACCTAGTTCAGGGCCTAAAGCTAGAAGGTCTGCACAACTTAGGGTAGAAGTTGATAAGCTAGATGATAAATGCAAGTTCATAGGTGATGTCTGGACTGCTGTAAGGGGGTATGAGCTTTTCAATTTCCACTACCATAGGAGGAATCATTTTGAGCCAGTCTGTAATCCATGGAGGTTGAATGTAGGGAAATTGGTATGCCTAATGTTTTCGTTAATGCTAAATTGGTAAAATTGCTTGTTGATCATTATGATCCAAAGTATAAAGCAATATGTGATCCTTTTGGAAAACCACAGATACATGTGTCAAAAGAAGCAATTGGTGAGGTTTTCAAATTGGAAGGGTTTTGCAATGAGGAAATCAATTGTGAGGAGTTGCAGAAGGAATTTTCCAGAATGGATACAAGCGCGTTGGGGGCTACCAATTCAAAGGATCAAACAGGTAAAGCGTCGTAACCTCCGAAGATATGGCGGGCCTCCCTATCATGTAGATTTGTTTGAACCCTTACATGAAGTACACATATTTTTCAAGATGTCGTATTAGGGATGATGCCTCAATTCATGTCAATGGTGCCAATGGTTATCACAAGGATAATCAATATCACAATTCCGTGCCACGCATTTGCAAGCCATATATTTATAAGGAGCTTGATTCGTGGTTATGGCTATAAAGAGTGTGGAGCCTCTATTGTTCATCTTAGAAATTATTCATTGTTAATGGACATGGTGTTATACTGCACAGAGTTAGGGTTATGGCCTCCTCAAATGAGAATTTCTAAAATTGGTAAGGAGGGTGAAGCATTGCTCGTTTCAATTGTGGACTCATTTGGGACCGAGGTTTGCCGGTTCTAGTTTCATTCATTTTGGAAGAATTTTTGTAAAGACATTGTATAAATTGTATCACATCCTTGTAACTATTCATTAACCGATGAGATCAAAAGGTTCCCTCGGCCTAAAGATTTCAATGGGCCAATTGATCATAATTGGGGAGACTGGTATTGTTTGGAGGGAGCTACTGTAATCAGAGTGTATGGATTTGAAGATGCTCCTTTCATTCTGCCGAGGACAGTTCCAAATAGGGTTGCATATTTGGAAATTGTCAAACAAATGGATTACTATAGTGTGATGCATTTCAGTTCTTTTAGGAAGCAGGCTTTTATGCCTAGTACTTTGTGTTTTGGTGATTTCACTGTGTTGGCTAAAGAGGGATATAACTCAATCCTTGATAGATTATTGCATTATAATATGAAAAGAGGACCAACTAGGAAATAATTTAACCCTGAAGGATATATCAATTCAGCCAAAGAGAGGATTAACTTTGGAGGGTATCAACATGTACCCTATCCTTTTGATGATATGATCAGAAATCTGGATGAAGATGAAGCATAAATGGTAGTTGAAAGATATAACCAAGGGTTACAGGATATTGAGCTATTGTCTTCTAGAGATGAAGAAGCACCAAGAGCTGATGTGCCACAGGGTAAAACAGAAAAGGTATCTAGAATGAGGACTTAACAATATGTCTGCCCAGTCAGAGAACAAAGTGTTGAAAGTGGTGATGTTGATACAAGGCACGTGGAATATAGATCATTTGTTTCTGATGATGAGTTTATACATTCCCTAGAGTTCAAGGCATTCTTGTACAAGCAAAAGGGGAAGGAAATTAGAGATAATGTTGATGATGTCACTTTAGGGAATGAAGAGTAATTGCTGGCTCAATTGAGAAAATGTGTGGATGATGAGATGACAAATATGACTCCTGAAGTGGGGAGAAAAATGTTGGAGGATGCTGGTGTCATGATATTTCCTGGCCTTGATTTGAACTCTGCATTTGTCTTTGATAGTTTCTTGAAGGGTAGTAATGCTACTCATAAGCTTGATAAGGAAAAGGTGACAGAAGTGTATATGGGCTCCAAGTATAATATTGATGAGGGATCAATGTTGATATGGGCTTTGTACCCACCCCATAGGAAATCAATGGTACTTGATACAGAGAAGGAATTTGGCCATGTCTTGACTCTAAAAGCTAGATAAGTTGATCCTGTAGCTACTGCTGATATTGGGGTAAATATTGTAAAGTTGAATAAAGCACATATTCAATTATTGATAAAAGAAAGAGAAATGTATAAAGAAAATAATGAGAAATTGTTGAGAGAAAATGATAGACTCAAAGACTTGGTTGGTGTTTCAATGGGGACAACCAAAATGATCACTCAAGGAGAAATCTCTCAGGAAAAATACCACTGGGTATGGTCAAGTGCTTATTCTCAGGGGAAGCATGATGCTATTGCTGAAATTTCCAAGAAGAGGCAGGATCATTTGACATCCTGGGTTGAATAAATTGTGGGGAAAATACTCTCATACTCTTGCTGTATTGAAGGAACACACAAGGATGGATGGATGAATCATGGAGAAATTTCATGAGTTGGCTCAAAGTGATGAAGCTAGCATATCTTCACTTGAAGGTGCAAGTCATATAATCAATCGCCATCAAAATTTTTATGATGAATTGCGTGGGATGAACAGGTTAATTGCAACATCGAGAAAATTGTAATTCCATTTTTGATGATAATGGGGATTTGAAAGAGGCCACCAGATGGAAAAATGAATGTCAGTCAATGTTGAATGAAATCATGAAGATAGCTTCTGCAGAGGATATAGCATTGGAGGAAGTGAGTAAGCAAAATGAGGAAATGGTCAAGATGGAAGTTACGATTCAGAATGTTGTTGGAGATGCAGACACATATGAGCGTCAAGACTATTTGGATCACCTCAATAAGACTCACTTATGGCTAAATAGAGCCTAATTATTCTCTATCTTTTGTTTTGCAATTTGTATTTTCTATTTCCGAAAGGATGCGTCCTTTCATATTCTCAATGTATAAATGTCCATTTTGAAAACAATATGCGGATATAGATAGAATAGGATAGAGAATAGAGGATATAGTGGAACACCTTGTTTCATAGGGTTGAGACTCTGATGTATGTTTTGAAGCTATGGAAATATCAATGAAAATCATCTGATTTGCTGGCGTATTCTGGTGTCAATTGTTGTGTTGTTCCTATTGAAAGAATTATTTGAGTTGTCTCTAAAATTGATGTTTCTTGGTTATCTAGATCAACATAACAAGTTTATGTCTGGTTTATCAGTAAGTATTTTGCATATCTGTGTGATTGGTTGATAGGTTCTTTCAAGGAAGGATTAAATCCTTTTGATTAATCACAGTAATCAAGGAATTTCATTTAGATTAGTAAGAAGAACTTAATAATCACAATCTTGCATGTTTATACTAGTTATAAATGAAATATGCCAAAAAATTTGAATAACCTCCAGAAAGAAGTCAGTTTTTTAAGGTTTCATTTGACTCTGTATATTATATAAGGCACTGGTCTCACCATTTCCATCATTTTATTTCATTCATACTTTTTTACATCTGTTAACTGAGCATATTAGGGTTTAGTTTTGAATGCTGGTATACAATATATACCAAATTTGTTTTATTTTGTCCATTTCAATTTGCCATCTTGGACAAATCACGACATGAAGATAAGATCAATAGTCAAGTTTGCTTCATTTATTATAGGCACACCCGCCTAGGTCTAGGAGCGCCTGGAGAGTAGAAGGTTTAATTCTTTCAAACCTTGTTCTGTTACCCTAAAATGTTGTGAAAGCTTGGCAACCTTTCGTCGTTCAAACCTACGTTTTTGAGAGCTAAAAAATTGGCGACTCTACTGGGGATAACAAAGAATCTGCGCCTTAATCATAGAGTTAGAAGTCCTATATACAGACTCCGTTGTGAATAATAAGTAACAATCTTTTTTCTCACTTTTAAGAAAGTGAGTGGTGACTCTAATCAAACATTGCAATATGAATGGAAGAAGATCTCAATTTAGGGGAGGTCATTCTAGAGCTCCTCTTGGTAATAGTAAGTGGATGCATAAAAATGATAAGGCTGACAAGGGTAAAGGGAAAAGTGAGGAAATGTGCTTCACAAATAAAGATAAATCATCAATACCTTTTGGTGAGAATTGTTTTGACACATGGAAAGATAATTCATCTGAAGAGCCCTATACCCCGGAAGATTAGAGAAATCCTTTTTACAGCCCTCAGAAAAATGTTGAATTTGAAACTAGAAAATAGGCTGAGTTTGAAGCTAGACTTGAAGCCGAACGACTTAGAGTTCAATATGAATATGACCAAAAAATGGAAGGTAATTAGAGTGGACCTGCTAATCAGGAAATTCAACAAGAAGATTATGAATCTTTAAGTTATGAGGAAGTTAGGGCATGGTATGAATCTCAGAGAAAGGAAAGGGAAGAGCAAGAAATGGCCCAAATGATTCAAGCAATGAGGGAATTCAAACTGCAGAAAGCTTAGAACATTCCACACACATCTGGTTTTCCTCCAAAATATGTACTACCCCATAGATAGGGTAATCATGGTGCGGGGTATTCTGAACCACCAAGGATTCCTCACCATCAAATTGGGAATCAACATAGATAGCCAAATCACCCACTTTATATTCCCACTCAACATGCAAATAATTATCCACCTCCTGGTCAGCATCATGTGCCACAACAAAATATGCAGTACAATAACCCTATGTACCAATATCAGCACCCACCTAATCCTCCTCCTTATCAATATACAACCATGATCAGGCAATTTGATCTAGCAGGGTTTCAATTATACCCATATCCCATGGACAGCAGTTGGAGAGGTTTAGTACCCAAGTTTACAGGCAGTAATGCAATCATTGCTAAGGATCATTTAAGAAGTTTCAATGCTTTTATTCAGGATTTGGATGTACCTTATGAAGATTTGCATATGAGATTATTCATGATGTCTCTTATTGAAGAAGCTAGGGACTGGTTCAATAGCCTAGCAACAGCTTCCATTTATTCTCTCCAGATATTTCAAGACCAATTCCTTGAAAAATTTGGGAATTTGAGTGCACCAGACGCTGCTCTCCATGAACTAATGCGAATTCAGAAAGGCCAGAATGATTCAGTCTTTGATTTTAATAGAAGATTCAATAAATTACAGAATAGAATACCTCCCGAATCAAAGTTACCTGACTCTGTAGCATTAAGTGTTTACCTAAATGCATTTGACCCTAAAACAAGATATAAGTTGAGAAATAGATTTCCAAGGGACTTAGCTGAAGCACAAAAAATGGCATTAACAATTGAGAATAACAGAAAGGCTATTGGGATAATGAATAAGAGAGATAATCCTAGAGTTCCTCAATAAAACAATAATTTTCAATATAAGCAGGAGAATACATATAGGAATGAAAGGCCAAGGCCGAGGTTGCATGACATGCCCTATAACACAAAATGGAAGGACGGAAAACCTATAACAGATAGGTTTGGAAGCAAAGAAACTCCTGATCCATTGAAGAAGAAGGGAACATATATGGTGAATAGTAATTATTTTTGTGAAGTTTGTGATAAACCACAATCCCTTGATTATTGTGTGGTAGCTCAGAGAATGCAGGAAGAAGGAGTGTTAATGGGATATGATGGAGAAGATCACACGATCTACTTAACTTCAAATGCTTCTCACCCAGTTGAGGAGAGGTACTCATCTTTGGAGGAGGGAGGTTACGAGTATGATGTTGCAGAACAAAGGTACAATGTTCATATGGCTGAGCATCATGTTTTTTCTAATTCTGAGGATGATTATGTAGAAACGCAATCTATTGAGGTGCTTTCTTATAATAATGTGAGGAGACTTGCTGAGGAAGAGATAGAAAGATTGACTATGGCTGCAGTAGAAGAAGCCAAGAGTAAGTACCAGTTGAGAAGTAGGACAATAAATGAGAATGAAGGTGTCCCTAGGGGTATCTTTATGAAAGATTAGAAAGTTGTGCAAGGAGTTTCAAAGAAAACTAAAAATAAACAACGTGAAGAAAGTAAACATAATCTTGTCCAAAAGGATGTAGTAAAAGAGTTACATAAAGAAATTCAAAAAACTGATCAATCAGGTAGAGGAGAAAAAGAAGTAAACAAAGGAGAAACATTAGAACAAAAGAAAATGATTAAGCCAGAAGGTTTTTCTTTTGATTTCACTCAAGCCTTGTCTCAAGTAAAGATGTCTATCCCACTTCTAGAAATGATGAAAATTAAGGAGTATAGGGACAGTGCAATGCAATTGATAATAAATGAGAGTGAGAAACATGTAAGTACTGAAAATAAAATGGTTGCTAAAAATAGGCAGGATAAAGTAAACATTCCAGAAATCTGCTTGAGTAATGTATTGACAAGTCTGCCACAGGTTGATCCTTTCTTTATCACATTACTCATAAATAATAAATTATTGAGAAATTGTATGATAGATTCTGGTGTCGCCATGAATATTATGCCAGTAGGAGTGATGAAGCAACTAGGCATGTGGGTGGATACATATGAAGGAAAATGCTATGCAATGGATAACCGACCTGTTCCTGTGGTGGGTATAATGATAGATGTAGAATTCAAGTTAGTTGCTTACCCTCAAGTAGCTTACAATATTGATATAACAGTGATAGACACCCCTCCACAATTCGGTATGCTTTTATCAAGGCAATGGATGACGACTATTGGTGGAAATGTTCAGTTTGACCTATCTTATGCAACCATTCCTGTAAATGGCCAAGAAGTGAAATTGTACAGGGAGCCGAGGATGAATCAGCTCATTGATTTTGTGCCACAAGACCAAATCAATTGTTTTTGTGATGTTGATCTTGGGAGTTTCAAAATAGAACCAGCATAGCTAGAATTGACTAATAGTGATCCTATTGAGAAGCATGCTGCAAGGAACCACAATGGTGTGTGGAAGATGTATTTTGATGGAGCCTACAGCCAAGAAGGCAATGGAGCTGGGATAGTATTTGTTTCTCCTGAAGGTAATACATTTAAGTATTCATTCTTGTTAACTTTTGAATGCATGAATAATGTGGCGGAGTATGAAGCTCTGTTAACTGGATTGAATATAGCGATGAAGCATAAAATAAAGTTGCCGGTTGTTCTAGGAGATTCTGAGTTACTTATCTCGCAAGTTAAGGCAAAGTATACTGCAAAGAATAAAAGATTAAAGCAATACAGAAATGTTGTATGGGATACAATAGAATTGCTTGATGCTTTCTCGATTGAGTGGGTGGATAGATCGAAGAATATAATGGCAGATTTTCTAGCTAATGTAGCATTGAAGAGAGATGATATTACGCTGGCAGAAGTGTCACAAATTGAATTCAAAACAAGGCCTGCTGTGCCTGATAATGTATATAGCTGGAAATTTTTTAATGATGACACTGATCTTTTGAAATTCCTTCACTGTATAGACCAGTATGAAGCTCAAGAGATCGATTTCAATTCCTTTGTTGAAGAAGTTGATGGAAAAGAGACAGTCTTTGGAAAAGAGATCTTGCAGCTTTAAAAAAATAAGATTGCTAAAGGCTTGGTGGCATTAGAGAGGGTATATGATGGAAGTGATCGGTCTTTAATGAAGCAGACACCGGTTGGAAGGGATCATATTGAAGAAATTAATTTGGGAACTGAGATGGCACTAAAAAAGGTGTACATAGGTAAAAAGATCAGTCTTGCAATTAGAAAAATGTTGATTGAATTGTTGAGAAAGTATAAACATGTATTTGCTTGGTCTTATGAAGATCTGAAAGCATATAGAGAAGACTTGTTTCAGCATGAAATACCATTGAAGCCAGATGCTAAACCATTTAGACAAAATCAAAGGCCTATAAATCCAACTCTAGAACATTCAACATTAAGCTCAGAGACGGTGGAATCATTAAGCCAATCAGACATTCAACATGGGTGTCAAATCTAGTCCCTGTCAGAAAGAAAAATGGAGACATCAGATTATGTGTAGATTTCAGAAATCTAAATATAGTGTCCCTCAAAGATAATTATCCTTTTCCTAACATGGAGGCCATATTGCATAAGGTGATAGGCTGTGAATTGTTGTCCATGATGGATGGATTTTCAGGGTATAACCAGGTCAAGGTTAAAGAGTCTGAGCAATACAAAACAACATTCACAACCTTTTGGGGAACATATGTTTATCTGAGGATGCCATTTGGTCTCACTAATGCGGGGGTGACTTTTCAAAGAGCTGGCATGGATGTGGAATTTGCTCATTTGATCAATATTCTCATGGTGGTGTATCAGGATGATCTCACTGCTTACTCCAAGAAGGTTGAGGATCATGTTCATCATTTGGAAAAGGTATTTATAAAAGCCCTTGAGTATGGTATTAGCTTAAACCCCAAGAAGTGTAATTTTGCTGTCACAGAGGGTAAGCTTTTGGGGCATATCGTTTCAAAGGAAGGGATTAGGATAGACCCTGAAAGGGTGGAGGCTATTGATAAAATCCCTGTCCCTAAAACTGTTAAGGCGATACAGTCATTTTTTGGACAGATTAACTTTGTTAGAAGGTTTGTTTCTAACTTTGCTGAGATTATCAAACCTATATCAAAAATGTTAAAGAAAGGACAAAAGATAGAATGGACTGCAGAAGCCTTGGAAGCTTTTGTATCTATAAAACGAGCCATCAAGGAGGCTCCTATTCTTAAGTCGCCTGACTTTTCAAAACCTTTCCAGATTTTTTCATTTGCCTCAATGCACACTGTTGCAGTTGTTATGCTACAAAAGAATGAAGATGGTCATGAGCAGCCAATATCTATTTTCAGTAAGTCATTACAGGGTTCTGAACTAAAGTATGATATAATGGAGAAGCAAGCATTTGCACTAGTGAAAGTTGTAAAAGATTTCAGGCCATATCTTGTTGGAGCAAAGGTAGTTGCTTATGTTCCTCATGCAGCTGTCAAGGATATTCTGACATAGTCTAAAGTAATAGGTAAAAGATGCAAATGGATCAACAAAATCCAAGAATTTTACCTGGAGATTCAAATTACTAAACAGGTTAGAGGTTAGGGTTTGGCTAAAATAATGGCAGAGGCAAATTTTGAAGCAAATCAGATTTGCAATGTAGTAGGAGAAGATGTAATTGCAAGTATTGAGCATACTCAATGGTATATAGATATCATGCATTATCTTAAACATATGAAGTGTCCAGAAGGATTGAATGATAACCAGAAAAGAACGCTGAAGTTGTAGGCATCTAAATATGTTTTTATGGATGGGGATTTATTTTGGAAAAATAGGGATGGTGTATTATTATTGTGTCTGGATGAATTTCAAGCTAAACATGTTTTGAGTGAAATGCATGAAGGAGTATGTGGAGGACATTACTCAGCAAAGACAACAACGCATAAAATTCTCAGGGCAGGCTATTATTGGCCTACGATTTTTAATGACTCTTTTGCATATGTGAGAAAATGTGAAGCTTGCCAGAAGTTCTCTGGAAAATTGAAATGTCAGGGAGCTTTTCCATTAAGACCTTTGCAGGTTGATGCCCCTTTTCATCAATGGGGAATTGATTTCATTGGAGAAATACAAGAAAAATCAAGTGGTGGACATAGGTGGATATTGGTGGCCACTGATTATTTTACCAAGTGGGTAGAGGCCATCCCAACTAAACAAGCTACAAGTAAGGTGGTGACATAGTTCCTGATGGATAATATCATTACTAGATTTGGTACACCAATGAGGTTGATTACTGACAATGGGATGTGTTTTAGATCAGATGAATTCAGAGGCTTCTGTAGCACATATGGTATTGCCATCTCTTATGCAGCTCCTTATCATCCACAGGCTAATGGACAAGCATAATCTAGTAATAAGAGTCTTCTGAAGATTATAAGAAGGATGCTAGGTCAGAATAAGAAGGCTTGGGATTCAAAATTAAGACTGGCTGTATGGGCTGATAGAATTACGGTGAAGAAGGCAATTGGGAAGTCCCCATTTGAGTTAGTGTATGGAGCACAAGCTAGGATGCCTTTGCAAAACTTGTTACCAGTTTACAAATTTATTCTTCAGGAAGATTTGGATATTCCTGAACCCATGGAGGAAAGAATGGAGTAGCTAGCTGAATTGGATGAAATAAGGAGAGTGGCTCAAAATCAAAACATAAAGTTGCAGACACAGATGAAATATTTATTTGACAAAAAAGCAAAGGATAGGAAATTTGGAGAAAGTGATCTGGTACTGATGTGGAATGCAAGGTGCCATGAAAAGGGAAAACATGGGAAGTTTGAAGCCTTATGGCTAGGGCCTTTTGTGGTGGTTGGAAAGAAAGGCGAAGACTCATACTATTTGCAGAATATGGCTAGTGAAGATCAGGAATTGCCTGTACATGGGAAATTTTTGAAACAATTTTTCTCTTTAAATAATGTAGAGGATTAAGGGTTGCTAGTGCATGGAAAACTCTTGATGGTCCTCTTTAAAATTATTTTCCATGCACAGTAGTTTAGGAGATGAAAGGAACAGGATTTGCAAGTACATGGACAATCCTGATTTTCCTTCTTTTGAAATAAAAATTTCCATGTACAGTAGTATAGGGTCTCATTCATTGCCATTGCCATTTGTTCCATTCTACTCACATGTTCCATCACTTTGAGTTTGGTCTGCTCACCCAGAAATCTGAATCCTTGCAATGATCTCACTATCATTCATCCCCAGATAGAGCCACTATTAGAACTACAAAATTTTGAAATTTTTATATTCTATTGCATCCAAAAGTTCCAGTATTGAGTTCTCATCATAAGCATCAAAGTCCCTCTTTGTATTTTCTTGCTTGTTTTCTATCATAAAATCAATTGAATCCATCAAGTTTTTCCTTTTTCATTAAAATACCCGAATCAACAAGACATTGTAAAAGTCTCCCCGACCTAATTTTTCACTAATATATGTTTGTTGCAGACTATCAGCAGGACAATTTTCTTGTTTCGACAACAAAAGGAATCATTTCAGAAAAGGGGAGTCATGGTCAGAGTGAAGTCATATCGAATACAGTGTGTTTCGCCGACTGGTGCATGTGGAAATTTATCGCTCAAGATAAAGGTGTTCGGGAAAATGTTTCGGCGAACTAATTTTTTCTTGTCGACAGGCATCCTAAAAAAAGTATATCAACATATGTTGGGGCATCACTCTGCAATGTCGGGTGAAGACAATATGTCATACCAACTAATGCATAAAGGGTTTGTTTCGGCTAGACTGATTGGTATCGGCATGAACTCATAACGAAATAATTTTGTCTTACCGATTGACTTGCAAACAAATGTCTCGGTAAGATTATGTGCATCGAGGAAGGTCTTAGCGAAGGGGCCATTGTTTGGCTGAACCAAGTTCAAGGGTATTCAAAAGTTATCGGTGAGAAGTTATAGAGTCTTGCCGAGTTAAAACTTATGCCTATAGAGATTTGCATTGCCGGGAGAGGAACTTTTCGGTATAAGTTTCACCAAAGTATGAATATTATACCGACAGGAAGTTTGGAGTGAGTTTTTCCGAATAGGAGTAATCTGGAGGAGTGATTTCGGTAAGACATTGGGTGTCGGTATAAGTCTTCCCGAAGGTTCAATGTTTTGCCGAGAGTATTGTTTCATTGGTCGGGTTTATTTCTTCGATGAGAAAACTTGGTGGACACGTTGAAATGAGAATTCATCGGTGAAAGGGTGATTTTGTCTTAATGATTGGAAAATACATTGAAGAGTATATATCAATAAGACGTAAGGGTATCTACATAACATCTCCCCGACTTTGAAAGTCACAGCGAAGCGGGTGAAATGAGGATTGCATCGACAAGAAAGTACAAATTTTTCTTGGCAACCCAATAAATGAAGACTTTCGTGAAACATGAAGTCCGTGAGAGGTCTCCTCGATTTGAAGTTGTTACAACGGCTACGAAAACATGCTACTAGCCGCCAAAGTTGATGTTAGTGCCTGTAAGACCGGGCAGAGTGTCTTGGAAAATGGTGAAATAAATGTTGAAAAGGGATTTCACCAGATTTGAAATTTTCATCGAAAGGACATGTGGGATGACAAAGGCCAAAGCCAAAGGGAGAAGTATTCAGGTTTCCATTAATGGCTGATGGGGATAAAATAGTAATGACAAGAGTGTTTTAACCACACCTCATTTAAGGGAATTGATTGCTAGTGAATTGGCATGCTGAACAAAGAACTGGTATATTTTTTCAGTTTGAGGAGCTTTGGGCAAGATAGCTACTGTGGTAATTGTTTCTCCATTTTCTTAGTATTTTGATTCCTATAAGCTTTGAAAAATGGAGTCTTCTAGTTCGAAAGGGTAAGGGTAGAAAGCTTGGTGAGAGTAGTCGGCCAAAGGGAAAGAAACAAAGATTGATACAGAAAGTACGTGAAGGCATTGAACGGAGGTTGAACCAAGACCTCATTGATCAATTACCTAGTTCAGAGCCTAAAGCTAGAAGTTCCGCACAACTTAGGGAAGAAGTTGATAAGCTAGATGATAAATGCAAGTTCATAGGTGATGTCTGGACTGCTGTAAGGGGGTATGAGCTTTTCAATTTCCACTACCATAGAAGGAATCATTTTGATCCAGTCTGTAATCCATGGAGGCTGAATGTAGGAAAATTGGTAAAATTGCTTGCTGATCATTATGATCCAAAGTATAAAGCAATATTTGATCCTTCTGGAAAACCACAGATGCATGTGTCAAAAGAAGCAATTGGTGAATTTTTCAAATTGGAAGGGTTTTTGCAACGAGGAAATCAATTGTGAGGAGTTGCAAAAGGAATTTTCCAGAATGGATACAAGTTACAAGGGTTGGAGGTTACCAATTCATAGGGTTAAACAGGGTAACAAGCCAGAACCTCTAGAAGAAAGTGAAGGGCCTCCCTATCATGTAGATTTGTTTGAATCCTATATGAAGTACACATATTTTTCAGTGTGTCAAGTGTTAAGGATGGATGCGCCTGAATTCATGTCAATGGTGGCAATGGTTATCACAGCAGATATTCAATATCACAATTCCAGGTCGTTTGATTATGCTTCATATATTTCTAAGGAGCTTGATTCAAGATTGATGGCTATAAAGAGTGGAGCTTCTATTGTTCATCTCAGGAATTATTCTTTGTTGATGCACATGGTGTTATATTTCAGAAAAGAGTTAGGGGTATGGCCTCTTGAGATGAGAATTTCTTAGATTGGTAAGGAGGGTGAAGCATTGCGTATTCAGTTGTGGACTACTATTTGGGACAATAGGTTTGCTGGTTCTAGTTTCATTCATTTTGAAGAATATTTTGTAAAAACATTGTATAAATTTTATCATTATCCTTGTAACTATTCATTGACTGATGAGATCAAAATGTTCCTTTGGCCTAAAGATTTCAATGGGCCAATTGACCATAATTGGGGAGACTGGTATTGTTTGGAGGGAGCTATTGTAATCAGAGTGTATGGATTTGAAGATGCTCCTTTCATTCTTCCTAGGACAGTTCTAAACAGGGTTGCATATTTGGAAATTGTCAGACAAATGGATTACTGTAGTGTGATGCATTTTAGTTCTTTTGGGAAGCAGGCTTTTATGGCTAGTACTTTGTGTTTTGGTGATTTCACTATGTTGGCTAAAGAGGGATATAACTCAATCCTTGATAGATTATTGCATTATAATATGAAAAGAGGACCAACCAGGAAATACTTTGACCCTGAAGGATATATCAATTCAGCCAAAGAGAGGATTAAGTTTGGAGGGTATCAGCGTGTACCCTATCCTTTTGATGATATGATTAGAAATATGGATGAAGATGAAGCATAAATGGTAGTTGAAAGATATAACCAAGGGTTACATGATATTGAGCTATTGTCTTCTGGAGATGAAGAAGCACCAAGAGCTGATGTGCCACAGGGTAAAACAGAAAAGGTATCCAGAATAAGGACTTAGCAATATGTCTGCCTAGTCAGAGAACAAAGTGTTGAAAGTGGTGATGTTGATATGGAATATAGGTCATTTGTTTCTGATTATGAGTTTATACATTCCCCAAAGTTCAAGGCATTCTTGTACAAGCAGAAGGGGAAGGAAATTAGAGAGAATGTTGATGATGTCACTTCAGGGAATGAAGAGCAATTGCTGGCTCAATTGAGAAAATGTGTGGATGATGAGATGACAAATATGACTCCTGAAGTGGGGAGAAAAATGTTGGAGGATGCTGGTGTGATGATATTTCCTGGCCTTGATTTGAATTTTGCATTGGTCTTTGATAGTTTCTTGAAGGGTAGTAATGCTACTCATAAGCTTGATAAGGAAAAGGTGACAGAAGTGTATACGGGCTTTGAGTATAATACTGATGAGGGATCAATGTTTATATGGGCTTTGTACCCACCCCACAAGAAAATCAGTGGTACTTGATACATAGAAGACATTTGGCCATGTCTTGACTCTAAAAACTGGAGAAGTTGATCCTGTAGCTACTGCTAATATTGGGGTAAATATTGCAAAGTTGAATAAAGCACATATTCAATTATTGATAAAAGAAAGAGAAATTTATAAAGCAAATAATGAGAAATTGCTGAGAGAAAATGATAGACTCAAAGACTTG